>PYAF01001177.1:3180504-3197812 GCA_007407185.1 Glycine tomentella
GTTCGCCTAAATGCTCAAGAAATATTTTCTTGTTGATCTTTAATAGAACCAGATCCATAATAAATAATAAATGTGAAAAAATAAAACTATTTTTATTAATTATTTTATTTAATATTTAAGTTATTAGTTAAAAAATTTATTTGATTATTTAATAATTATTATTTTTTAAATAACTTATAATATTTTTTAAACGATATTCGAATTAATATTTTTAAAATATTAACTTTTAACTTTTAATTTATATATATATATATATTTTAAAATATTTGTTCAATTTTTTATTATCTTTTTTAAATATACCATTTATATTATTCAATGACTAAATTTTACTAAATATTTATAATTTAATAAATTAACTTAAAAACTTCTAAATATCGGTTAGTTTTATGCTAATTATTTATTATTTACTTACTTATTTAGCGTAAGGCAACGCATAACATAACCAGTCTGTGTGTTCCCGGCGTGAAGACGCACCACCTCTCTCTATTTATTTTGCTCTTACCTCTCCGATTCTCACACCTTCCCATTCTATGGCTTCCTCAACCTCAATTCCCGCATCCGGTACCTTCTTCGAACATTCCATAATCCATTTCTCCAATTCCTCTTCTTCTGATCTCAATCTATTTCTTGCAGAAGCCGTGCAGGTTCTCCTCTCCTTGCTCGCCGATGAAACTTCCTCCGTCAGAGAGGCTTCCATGTCCTCTCTCAAGGACATTGCAGCACTGTAATTATCTCTCTCTCCTCGCTGCTTTACTTTCCTCAATTTTGCTTCCTTCTTCAACCTCACCAATCTTCGCGTGTTCTTCTCAGGAATCCTCTTCTTGTTCTCGATTGCTGCGCCGTCGTTTCGCGCGGTGGACGTCGGGTGTGCTTTCTCTCTCAGTTTTTTTCGTTTAGTTTTTTTGCTCGTTCATTCGTTTATTTATTTTTCTCTCGTGGTGGGAGTTTTCCAAGTGATGGCGTTTGGAGTTCGAGCTCTCGACGAAAAAGACGTTGATTCTGCTTTCATGGCGAAGCTTGCTAAGATTGCTACCGCTGAGTTGATATCCTCTAAGGTGCTTTGCTTTCTGTTTTCTTGCAGGACTGAGTAGTTAGCTGCAGTAGTAGTAGTAATAATAATGACTACAATTCAGTGACAAATTGATTATGATTTATAAGTTTAATAGGAATAAGTTTACAACTACTCAAATTAATTAAGGAATGGAAGGCGTAGATGGAGATGCCCCGGGCTGAAGAGTGAAGAGGAAAATTCTCTCATTAAAAAGTTTGTTAAAGTAGTTTACTCATCTTTCATTTACATCTTCATCTCTTACCAAAAGAATTTGATTTTCATCCTTGATGTATCTAACTTGGGTGAGATCTTTACTCTTCTTATCTCTCATTTTTGCAAGTTTGTATATACCTTTTCACCATCCTTGCTCCCAAGATTTTTATATAAATTGTCAAAAACCTTACCTCTAGCTTTCCGCACTGTTTTCTTTGCATTTTTTCTCGCTACTCTAAACTTTTGCAAGTTTTCTTCATTGAGACTTTTATTCAAAGGTCTAAAGTATTTCTTCTTCTGTTTAATTGCCTCCTGCACCTCTTCATTCTACTACCATGTTTCCTTTGTAAGAACTCTGTTTCCTTTGCTTTTTCCCAGCACCATCCTTCACATATTTTGGACACACAACCATCTTATTCTATATTTCATTTGATTTTCCATAGACTCCCACGGTCCTTCACGCAACATGCTTTCGTTGAACTCAATTTATTTTTCCTCCTTTAGCTTCCACCATATTATCCTTGGATTTTGAGGATCGAAGTCGAAGGGTTTCAGATCGAAGGTTGAGGCATTTCTAGGAAGACGGATTATCAAAGGTTACCCTCTTCTTCATATTAAGTACTTTGTTGAACCGAACCTCTAGAACTACCAGCTTATGTTGCGTAGCGACACATTCTCTAGGGTAGACCTTGCAGTCCATACAATAATTTATATCTTCTCTTCTAGTTATAAAGAAATCAATTTGACTACGATTTTGTCTACTATAATAAGTGATAAGATGAGACTCCTTTTTTCGGTAAAATGTGTTCGCTAGCATCAAATCATAGGCTAGTGCAAAGTTCAAGATATCTTCTCCCCTCTCATTTCTCATCCCATAACCAAAATTTCCATGAATCCTATCAAAACCTCCACTGCTTTTACTAACATGACCATTTAGATCTCCTTCAAGGAAAATCTTCTCCTCTCGTGGTATCCCTCTCAAAACCTCCTCCAAGTCTTCCCAAAATTGGTTCTTTTAACTTGATTGGAGTCCAACTTGGAGTGCATACACATTAAGGATATTTAAAATTAAATCACCCACTACAAGCTTAATCATCATAATCCTGTCACCTTTCCTTTTGACGTCTACGACTTTATATCTGAAACATCTATCGATCATAATTTCGACCCCATTTCGACTTTTGGTTATACCTGTATACCACAACTTGAACCGGTGCCACCCATTTCCTTGGCCTTTTCTCCAACCCACTTAGTTTCTTGCAAGCAAACAATATTCACTTTCCTCCTGGCAAAAACATCTGCTAACTCCCTTAGTTTACCAGTTAATGTTCCTCTGTTCCAACTTCCCAATTGCTTCCTTAACTCCTGGGCGGTGTTTTCCCGCCACGCTCGCCCATCTGCATGTTGGGACCTTGCCTACTTGTCACCAAATCCGGGTGAAGACCTGGCGTTTTGCGGCAAGGACCCTAGCTCACTTATTACTACATCCGGGGACTGATGTAGGGTCCTTGCCAGCCCATTTTTCGCTACATCTGGGGCCCGATGTAACGCGTCACTAAGAAGGATACGTCCCAACGAAATATCATAAAAGTTCATCTCATACAAATAGTTGTTTTTTTACGGTCAATTCGCAACACTTGACTGACATCAACCCTCCTCCTTTATCCTGACTTGGGACAGGCCATGCATGCACGCACACATAGGCGGAGTTTTTCACCAAGAAATACTATATACAATGAAATACAGTTTGTGTTGGGTTTATTAATAAGCCATCAGTATCAACATTTAGTTTCACATAATTATACAACATTGAGATTTTTTTTTTCTCATAGAGTATTTGAAACACTAATTAGAGGAGTACTCTAGGCTTATTGTTCTACCTCACCATTCCTCTATTTGAAATGACAGTAGTAAGTCTATTGTACTCATTATTGGTTCCTTCCTTGTGTGTTATTTTCTTGATATTATGGTCATCTTAGGATATTCCAGCTGATGGCTTCACCAGATTTGGTATGTTACTGCTCATGCTTTATTGGATTCACACTGGTTGTTTTCTGCAGGAACTAAATTCTGATTGGCAACGAGCAGCAACAAGCCTACTTGTTGCAATAGGCTCACATTTACCAGATCTCGTGAGTATCTACTTATAGTTCGGTCTCTTTTATTACCTGTTAAATAAGTCTAAGCAAGGAACCATTGTCTATACTCCATAGTTTTTACTTTTTCTTTAATGGGAATTATAACAATATTTTTCTATCATGCTAAAGCAATATCTCCCACTCATTTTACTTTCATGGGATGTAACATTGGCTTCTATTTATATTTTATATACTTTCTTTTGCACATCTCCTAGTTTTCCCTGGATTCTAAGCTGGATTCTTGGTCTCATGTCTTTGATCTCTCTTTCCAATTAATTGGTGTTGCAGATGATGGAAGAAATTTTTCTTCATTTATCTGGGACAAATTCAGCATTACAGTCTATGGTTCAAATCCTTGCAGAATTTGCTTCTACTGATCGTTAGTAATCAATTTGTACTATGTGCTTCAGCTGTCAAATTTTATTAGGGGATCACATTCTATGGTTAACACTGATGTGCTTTTCTTCCATATAAATCGGATACAGCCTCGCAGTTCATTCCACGTTGGAAAGGTGTACTTTCACGAATTTTGCCAATTCTTGGAAATGTGCGAGACATGCACCGGCCAATTTTTGCAAATGGTATGGTGAATCGGTATTTTTCTGTTACTTTGTAGATGGATGATTCGATGTTTAATGTGATTCCATCTTTAATATCTTTTGGTGATTCATCTTGAACTGGTTGAAGTTGCTGACAATTGGACTTTATGTCTAACGTGTCCAGCCAAATTTAATTGCATGGGACATTACTTTTTTTTTTTTTTTTTTTTTTTTTTTTTTTTTTTTTTTTTTTTTTTTTTTTTTTTTTTTTTTTTTTTTTTTTTTTGTAAATTTCACGCCATAATAGGACACAGCATAATACTGATAAATGCAAAACTGGCAAACCTTATCTATTAAATGTAGTTGTGTGTAATGAACAACTTGAAAATCTTAGAATTTTAAAGGGCAGTGCATCTTGTAGTTTCTGAAATTTTAAAGAGACCTTGGCCAAGAAAAACATTTTAAGATAAGATTAATGTCATTAATAGGGTAACATTTTGAGTGAATGATAAAGTGTGGTTGGAGATTTCTAATTTAGCCTGGATGTGAACATTCTTGGCTACTTGGTTTTGGAACATGCCAAATTTGGTGATCTTATTTTTAATTTTTCATTGTACTTATTTTAAACTTCACTCTAGATTTAGTTTTTAATGCAGTATATTAAGGCTCACAAATCAATGAAATACTTTTGTATTGTTTTGAAAATGTACAATTTTCTAGATTTATTATCCTTTTGCTTTTTGCTGTACTTTCAATTTGGGATGTCACTTTTTGATGGCGGACGGGCAAATGGGTGAAGAGAAATTTTGGCTAACCTTGTTCAAAGGTGTAATTGCTATGTATAATCTGATTGATCTATTTAACTCATAATTTGTTATTGTTTGCAGCATTAAAGTGTTGGTGTCAAGCTGCTTGGCAATATAGTATAGATTTCCCTTCACATTTTCCCCAAGATGGTGATGTCATGTGAGATCAATATACACTCTTCTAGTTTATTTTCTGATTCAACACATCATGTTTCCTTTAATTTCTTGTCTGAAGGTGAGCAATATCTCTAATTCTCTATGTAGTGCAGGTCATTTCTAAATTCTGCTTTTGAGCTTTTGTTGAGAGTTTGGGCAGCTTCGAGAGATTTAAAGGTCATTATTATATTGCTCTGTTTTTGTTTTTACATTCTACTGCTTATATGATTCTCCATTCCTTTCCTTGTATCTTTTTTTACCAATACATCTATATATAAATTGAGTTTCTGAACACATTTTGTTTGTGTAGATGAATTGACACTTGACAGTATATAAATGTATCATTTACATGATATTTTTGCCTGATTGTTTTTTTATCTTTGTCTTATGTGAACTTATTTGGTTTTAGGTTCGCGTGGCATCTGCAGAAGCACTTGGGCAGATGGTAGGTCTCATAACACGAACACAATTGAAGACTGCCCTACCAAGGCTTATTCCTACAATATTGGACTTGTAAGATTGAATAGTGCAAAGTATTTTGTATTTTAGTAGTTCTCTATTATTGTTATTTAACGAGTGCTTTATCATAAGATCAGAATCTGAAAGATACTTATGATGTCAACAAGTATTATAGGATGAATTCATATTCATCTTTTCTACTGTCAGGTATAAAAAGGACCAAGATATAGCTTTTCTGGCTACATGTAGTCTCCACAATCTTTTAAATGCCTCTTTACTGTCTGAAAGTGGCCCTCCTATGCTTGATTTCGAGGTAATGCATACTATAATGTTCTTCTTTAAGAAGTTTTTTTGTTTTTTTAGATAAGAATCTTGTGTAAGAAGTTTTGTGGTATGTTGAGATTTTTTTTGTTTATCATACTTCTGGTTATTTGGTAATCTTCAATCAAAATATAAAATTTGTCTTTGATTTGTTTCCATATCATTTGTGTGATGGGAGGGTCACCATGTTACTTTGGAATGTACTATGAACATCTATGCGTTGTTTATAAATTAATAACTTTTTTTTTTCTGTTATTGTTTGGGTTAAGCACTTATAATGTAGTTCTGATATCTCATAGATACTTGTATCTCCTTATGGTCATGGAAGAATTGTGGTAACTGGTTTTGGGTTGAATGTTTGTTGTTGTTCTAATGAGTAATGTGGTGATCTGAAAAGTAGAACAATATTACTTAATCTTAGAATATGGGTTTGGGCCTAACTCAACCCTAAAAATTAGTTCATAGGATGAGGGTTCCCTCCCACTTATATACTCTATATTGGCCTAATCTCTAGCCAATGCGGGACTTGGGTTTTTCCTATGTTATCAATAGCGGTCGTCGCGCCCGGGATCGCAGCGGAGCGGGGTGGAGCGGGCATGCACCGCTACAAGGGGTAGAGTAGCGGTGCGTTTTAAGGTCGCGGATGTTGCGGCCGCGACGGAGGGGAAGCGGAGCGCCCGCCATCGTGGTCACCTCGTTCGCGTCGCCGTTCGTGGACTCTCTCCCCTACTTTGTGGGTTTCCTCTTGTCCCTTGTGGAACTCGACATTAGCTACAACAAGATCAGGGCCCTGTCGGACTCCATCGGATGCCTGAAGAAGCTGCAGAAGATTAGTGTGGAAGGGAACCCTCTTAGTTTGCTGCTGATGGAGGGCTATCCTGCTATCCCAGTTTTGAGGGCGACCGTTCCGCTCCGCTATCCAGGATTGATAATTATGGGTTTTTTCCAATACGCCCTCTCATGCCCAACACTTTTGGGCTTGGTGCATGAATGACATGGTGGGTGACCCATTTAATGGATCCAGGATAGTCTCGTATACCAAATTGATCATCTCCTTTCTTTTGTTTCTTTCCCAAATTTTCCTTTATGTTGCTGGCAGTTTCCATAAATTTGTTCTGCTGTTCAATACCTCTGGCATGTTGTTTCTCCTCTCTAATTAATTTCTTAATTTCATATATATATAGTTACATATTTTATGTAATATATGTTTCAGTGCCATTATATTTGTATTTTTTTTTTGTTGTATCCTGGTACTGTATCTTGTCAGGTTGGCACCATTGCAACTTTAGATGCTACTTAAATGTTTCTAGTCTAGATTATATGTGTCCCTAAAGAGTTCAGAGAAGACAAGAGAAAATGATTTAAGAAATTTTATGAACATTAAAAATGAATTTGTATAATTGTCGAATGAGTTACAGGACTCGTATATATATATATACAACCAGATAGCTTGTGCTGTAATCATAAAAAAAAAAAGATGGCTCCTGCTGCCAAGCTTAATAGTTAAGATCTAACCGACTTATAACAGACTTCAGCTGTCCTAACAGAATGACAGCTGGCTAACTAACTCTGAAAAGGGCTGACTCAGGAACTGAGTCAGCTCAACAGACAATCTTTATCTAACACAGCAACTCTAATACACATATGTACAGATAATAGCCTATCACTAAGTACACTATCAGTCCCTTTGTATGAACAGTTGGTTTATCTGTATCTTGCTGGAATTTTATCACTTGAGAAATTTAAATACAATCGTTGATTGCAGGATTTGACTCTTGTTCTATCAACACTTCTACCTGTAGTTTCTTTCAATAATGACAGCAAAGACCAGTCAGATTTCTCTGTGGGACTGAAGGTAATACTTTCGATTTCATTTGTTGGATACTTGGAACTATTTGAGTACGATAACTTCTGTAGCACCTGTTGCAGCAAAGTTCCAGCTTCATTCCTTTTTTACCAACTCTAATTTTTTAATTTTTTGAATTTAATGGCCCATGTCTTTTTAGGGTCTATTCCTTATTTTTGTTTCATGTAGTTCAGTTCCAATAAGAGGCATAATGATTGGTGTAATTTTTCTTTTTTCTGGTGACTTTTGCAATAAATGTGAAGGCTGATTGTGGCTGGTTAGGTCAAGTGCAATTTGCCATTATCATTTTGTGGAGATGTTCCTTGTCTGTGGGGTTGGTATATTTGTCTAGAATTTAATGTTAGCATTATAGCGTGCATAACTTGTCTCTGATTTAAGACAGAGTTGTCTTCTTTGACTTCCTGATGGGTTAGAAGGAAAAACTCCTCTAAGGAAGGAATGGTGTATCCACCCTTAAAATTTTACTGGATTAAGAGCACAATGTGTTTTATATTAAAATCAGGGGTGTGTGGATACACCCATATAGTTTTTTTTTTGGTGTGGTTGAGGGCCTAGCCTACAGCCAGATCTTTGGTGTCATAATTTATGTCGGTCTTCATGTATTAGGTCACCGTAGTTCTGCAACTTTTGATGATAGGATGTATATACAACAGTACCACTTGTACTGAACTTATTATCATATATATATATATATATATTATATATTTTTGCTAATGAAAAAAAGGATTAGATGCTGTGGTTTCTTCATGGATTTACTTCTTGACACTTGCAAAGGGTTAGGACTCTGGATAGTCTTTTGAGATGGTAATTCTTCCTTTTGTTCATGTTTTTAATGGATGTCATTGGAGGTTTTTCTTTGGCTTTATCCTAGTAGTTTCTATTCCTTTCATTTTCTTTTGGATAAGGATCTTCTAAAATATGGATGTTGGAGAAATCTGGATGAGCCTAGGAGGTCTGCCAAAGAATCTTTATGGTGGAGGGATTTAAGTTCAGTAGGTAGTCTGAATGTTGAGGGGAGCTGGTTTACTAGAAAATTAAGTTGGAAGGTGGGTTGTGGGTCCAAAGTGCTCTTTTGGGAAGATGGTTGGGTAGTGGATAGGGTGCCTTTGATGGTAAAATATCCCAGAATGTATCAGAATTCAAAACAGCAGCACCACTACATTCAGCAAATGGGAACAATAGTTCAGGATGGCTGGGAATGGCAGTTTTGATGGCACGTCGGCGGCTCATGGAGGGTGAAATAGAAGTGGCAATAAAATTTCTGGAGGATATACAGGCGGTGCTTGGGGTACAAGGGAAGCTACCTGATTCTTGGGTATGGGAGGGAACTACTAGTGGGTCATATACAGTGGAAAGCGCATATAAGTTACTCAGCAGGGATGATCTATGTCAAAACCAGGATGAAGCTTTCAAGGAACTATGGAAATTAAAGGTTCCTTCTAAAGCCTCATGCTTTGCTTGGAGATTGCTGTGGGACAGACTGCCCACTAAGACTAATTTGAGAAGAAGAAACTTGGAAATCACTAATATTAATTGCCCTTTTTGTAGATGTCATGCGGAGGATGCCTCTCCCTTATTTTTCAGGTGTGAGAGGATTTTGCCGCTGTGGTGGGAATCTATGTCCTGGGTGAACATGGTTGGGGCCTTCTTTATCGTCCCGAAAGACCATTTCTGCCAACATTCTTTTTGCCATAAAAAAGGACTCAAGTTACAGAGATGGCAGATTTGGTGGGTTACTCTGACTTGGTGTATCTGGCATCATAGGAACAGAATTATCTTCCACAATGAATTGTTCAACGGCCAGAAGCTAATGGAGGACGCTATTTTTTTCTGTTGGTCATGGATCAGGAATTCGGAAGTAGGATTTGATTCCCCTTTTCACTACTGGTCCAGTAATTTGAGGGAATGTTTTGGTACCTAGCGAAGGGCTTAACTTGTACTTTTCTTTTTTGGGTGACTTAGAATCTAGTATAAAGTCAGAACTTAGGTGTCTTTCTTATGCTTCTCTAGGCATTAAGCCACCTCTGTTCTGTTTCTGTTCTTGCTAGGTTGTAATCTTATCAGTACTACTTGTACTGTTTCTATTTTATATCAATATATATATTTTTGCTGATAAAAAAAAAAGGATCTTCTAATGTGTGGTTATCTCTTAAGTGAATAAGGGTGTCTTAGAATGTGAGCTTGGATCTAATTCAACCCTAAAAAACTGGCTTGTAAGATGAGGGTTGCCTCCCGCTTATATCTAGGCATTATCTCTAGCCGATATAGGACTTGAATTTTTCCTGATGCACCCCTTCACACCCAACACTTTTGGGTTTGGTGCGTGGATAATATGGTAGGTGACCCATTAATGGATCTAGGATAAGCTTTGATACATCCTAAAATGTTGGTTTGAACATAACTCAATCATACAAAATTGGCTTGTAAGTTGAGAGGGTTGTCCCCCACTTATTTATTCTATCTAGACATTATCTCTAGCCGATGTGAGACTTGGATTTTTTCCAATAAGGTGTATACACCTTTAACTTAATGTGTATCATAATCTTAAACTACTAAAATTTAAGGGTTGATGCTCCTTTATTTGCTCATTTGGAGACGATGAATTTAGAAGAGCTTTTTCCTTTTCCATTTATCCAGAGTAAAATGTTTAACATTTAATTTGTTTAATTATGTATGACAGATGTATAATGAGGTTCAACATTGCTTTCTGACAATTGGCTTGGTGTATCCAGATGATTTGTTTTTGTTCCTTGTAAATGTAAGTAATTACACATTTGATAGTATGACAGTAATTCTGTATGGTGTCAATTCTTGACAGTAACTTTTCTTCCTTCCCTCTTGATGAAAAAAGAAATTTTACTAAGATTAAAGTAGGATTAATATAATAGCAGAGGATAGATGAAGTCAACAAATAAAACATCGGGTAAAATTAATTAAATTACTGGAAGAAACTTGAATAGAAATTTCAAATTGGATGAAGGCATAAAATAATCAATCAAATCAGGGCATGCTGTTTTTTTTTTTTTTCTTTATGTTTCCATTTTTGGTTGGTATGTTTTCGTTAATAATTACAAAAAAACCTATTTTGTTTTCAAAGTTTTTTGAAGAATTTTTTGAAACCAGGAATCAAGATTAAAACAAGGTGGCATTTTTATAATTATTAAAACTTATCAACTAAAATGAAGACCAAAAACAAACCAAACATCAGTTTAGGGTGTATTTAGTTTGTTTTTTGTTTTTATTTTCAATTGATATGTTTTTGGTAATAATTACACAAATGCCACATTATTTTCTAAATTCTTGAAAACAGGAAATGAAGTGAAAAATTGTGGCTTTTTTGGTGATTACTAATGAAAGTATGTCAAATGAAAATGAAAACAGAACATAAATCAAATGCACTCTTAGTTTCTGTAATATCTTGTTTCTTCAGTTTAAAATTGGGTAAAATATATTTTAAGGTCTCTTGAAATATTTCGAAATGTTGGTTTTAGTGTTTTTACTCCCTAAATGAGGGATGGTAAAATATTTTTAGTCCGTACAAAAATAATTTGGTTTTAATTCCTCGTTAGGGATTAAAAACGTGTTTCTATGAAAATGTAGAGACTAAAAACATATAAATTATTTATAGGGACTTAAACCAACATTTTGAAATATTGAGGGACCAAAATATATTTTGCCCTTTAAAATTTAATTGTTGTTAGTATGTTCAGTTGAAGAGGGCATTTCATTGTAGTACTTTCAACCCTTGGTTCTCTCTTTCTATTAAATTCTCTTTCTTTTTCCAAGGAGAACAATATTATCAGAGTAATGTAGACTGGAGTCTACAGTACTCTATAAATATTCTTTTTCTGTTTGTTGTAATGTGTAAAAATTATGCTTCTGTCTATTGTTCCTGCTTCCAGAAATGTAGGTTGAGGGAAGAACCATTGACTTTTGGTGCACTTTGCATTTTGAAGCATCTTTTGCCAAGGTTTCTTCTTTTTTTAATCCTGATGACAATTATTCGTAATTATCTAGTATAAGCTAACCTACAATTCTTATTTGAAGGCTGTCTGAATCTTGGCATAGTAAAATACCTCTACTAGTCGAAGCTGTAAAGTCCTTGCTTGAGGAGCAGAATTTAGGTTTTCGAAAGGCACTTTCTGAGGCAAGTCTTTGTTTTTTTTTTTTTTTTAATACTTAAATAAGGGATTTTTTTATTTTATTTTCACTAATAGGTCTATATTATTTATTTATTTACAGTTAATTGTGGTTATGGCTTCTTACTGTTACTTGGTTGGTTCGTCTGGAGAGTTGTTCATTGAATATCTTGTACGCCATTGTGCTATAACAGATCAAAATTGGAGTGATCTTGAGAGCACACCAAATAAGAGAATAGAGGTACCCCCTCTTCCACCTGCCTCAAAGTGAAAAATTGCAAGTACATATCTTTTGAATTGCCATGAGTTCTCATGACTTTTTAGTAAAATAAGGTGTTACCTTGGAGCTTAATATGTGTATATTTGTTGTTTTCTTGGAGATAGCTCCTTTTCAATGTTTTAGGGAGAGTTTCCTATGTTTATATGATTGGGAGGCTCTGTTGTTTTGAGCTTTCTAGTCTCTTTCCCCCCTTTCAACTCAATGCCCATTGTTGTTGTTATTTCCCCCCCTCTCATCTATCGTAAAATTTCTTCTTTTACTTTAAAACTAGAATAATGACAGAAATATTTCTTGTACCGATCTGTAGTGATTTTATTTTATAAATCATAGATCCCTAACTCTTGGCTACTCTTCTTAGATGAAAATTGGAGCAGTTACTCCTGGTGAGTTAAGAGCAGTTTGTGAAAAAGGTCTCCTTTTGGTAACTATTACGATTCCTGAAATGAAGGTAAATTTTTTTTTTCCTTATTGATAATTTTTCTAGTGATTTCACTTGTTACGTGGGATCTATTATTTCTTTTATTCTCTATTTGCTAATTTTGCCCAAAAACTTGTTTTGAAATTTGAATTGATATTGCATTTTACAGCATATTCTTTGGCCTTTTCTGTTGAGGATGATTATTCCACGGACCTACACTGGTGCTGTGGCCACGGTAAAAGTTCTATACTAGTAAAACTTCTGTAGGGAATTTCTACTCGATTTTCAGATGCTGTCTTTTTCAGATGCTGTCTTTTTCTGTTGGTTATGGCTCAAAAATCTGGAAAAAGGATTTGATATCCCTTTCCATTATTGGGCCAGTAATATAAGGATCGTTTTTTGTAATAGGGGGGCTGGCTTTATAAGTTTTTTGTGGAGGGGAACTAAGATGTATATAGTCCTATGGATTCCGAATTCTTGCAATACTGCACTATTAGGGAGTATTATGGCTCCATAGGATTATACGTAGTACGGTAACAATGTAAATAGAAAAGTACCACTTGTACTCTCTTTAAATTATTATAATACATATTATTTGCTGATAAAAAAGAATGTTGTAAGATTTGCAAATTATATGAATATATGCATGCACTGTGAAATTAAGTTTTATTGTAGTAAGTTTTCATTGAAAAATTAGAAGAGTTCATTACTACTTTTACAGGTTAGCAGGTGTATCTCAGAATTGTGGCGGCATAGGTCATATAGCAATGATATGTTGAGTGAGTGTAAAACCTGTCCTGATATTCCAACTGCCGAGGTAGGATATCTTCAATAGTTTGATTTTTTTTTTTTTTTTTTTTTTTTTTTTTTTTTTTTTTTTTTTTAATTTTATAATTACCTGTACTTTCAATTGTTAAAAAAATTTGTTGTTTGCTATATTCAGCACATATCACTTGGTTGAATAATTTATGCTTGATATAGGAACTTCTTGCCCGTTTGTTGGTGCTTTTGCATAATCCTCTAGCAAGGGAGCAATTGGCCACCCAAATTTTGACAGTGAGCACATGACATCCTTAATGTTGCACATTCTTCTGTTTGAATTATTCATTGGTATTGTCACATCGAGAGTCCTTCAGCATGATTGTTTTGTAATGTTGCAATGCTGTATATACTAAGATTTACTAATCTATTATTAGTTTTCGTCTGAAACCTAAAGATGTTTACAAGTCTGTTGCGTAGTTTCCTTACAGGTTTCAGTAACTACATTTTTCCCCTCTTCTCTGCTTAATGAGGATTTGTAAGAGAGAGAATTCTGATTAAAAGTTTTATTTATATGATCTGAAAATTAGAAAAAGTGACGAGCCTCTGTTACAAGTATATATAGACAAGAGGATCATCACGAGACAGGTGCCAATTATAACTGTCTGACAGTGACTATATAACTGACTAGTGACTAGCAGGAGCAAACTAACAAACCCCCTCACAAGCTCAAGGCGGGTGAGAGACTAGAGGTAACTTAACCACCTTAAGCTTGTTTTTGAGAAATAAAAATCTAGTTGGAAACAGGGTTGATCAGCCCACTGATCCAAGCCAGGGATGTGCTGCACACTGAGTTGCTTAGCTAGAACCTTTTCTCTGACAAAGAAAAGGTCTAGTTCCACGTGTTTGGTCTTGGAATGCAGAATAGGATTGTGGGAGAGATTCACTGCAGTCTGCACTGAGGTTATCACAGTAGACCATGGGAGTGTGATGGGGAAGAACTAGCTGAGTAAGTAATGTCTGATCCAAAAAAGGGCCAGCAGCAGCAGAAGCAAGGATGCGATTTTCAGTTTCTTTGCTTGATCTGCCCACCACAGTCTGTTTTCTTGACCACCAAGAGACTAAATTCGGACCAAGACAGATAGCAGCTTCAGAAGTGGATCTCTTGTGATTGGGATTTGCTGCTCAATCAGCATCACAGAAGGCTCTAATGGATAAGGGTTGATGAGGGTCATCTGTAGCATGCTGCAGGTCACATTCTAGAGTACTCTTGAGATGTCTAAGGATTCTTTTAACAGCAGCCCAATGATATTCAAGTGGCGCAGACATGAACTGACAGATTTTATTCCCAGAAAAGCATATCTCTGGTCTACTGATGGTGACATACTTTAGAGCACCAGCAACTGACATGTAAAAAGAAGGATCAGGCTGTAAATTCGCACCCTCTTTCAAGAGTTTACAGCGAGAAAGCATAGGAGAGGAGATAGCTTCTGCTTCAAGCATTTAGTTTTGGCAAGGAGGTCCTTCATATATTTTGTTTGAGCCATGAGAAGAATGCCATTGGACTGGGCCACTGGGGCCAAGCCTCAATTCCTAGGAAATAATCAAAAGTGCCCAGTTGCTTGAGAGAGATCACACAGTCCAGCTTGTGAATGAGGTGCTGAACAAGAGGAGGAATTGCGTGTGATTATTATATCATCCATATACACCAGTAAATAAACAATGCAGAAGTTGTGGTAGTAAATGAACAGAGAAGGGGCATATTTGCTACAGTTCAAATGGATTCTGTAGGAATAAGATCGGCTAACCCTTATTTGGCAACTCTTGGAGTCTTTAAAGCCAAATTGTAGTATAGCGGTCTTGAGTCTCTCAAACCAAGCCCTTGGAGCTTGTCTGAGACCATAGATGACTTTATAAAGCCTGCACACTAGAGAAGTACCAGTGGCTTCAAAGCCCAAAGGTTGGGCAATGTAAACTTCTTCAAGGAGGCTATTTAGAAAAAACCTTGTTAACATTCAACTAAAAAATAGACCATTTGTGAGTGAGAGCTCTGTCAGAAAGTGAGTGATGAGCCTAACTCAACCCCAAAAAAACCAGTTTGTAAGGTTACGATTACTCTCACTTATATAGTTTACCTTAACACTATCTTTAGTCGATGTGGGACTTCAACATGTCCCCTTTTGCCCACAGCTAACCGCCATGTGGGACTTGCAACACTTCCTCTATCTAGGGGTGACCACAATTTAGGTGGTTTTTTCCAACATGCTAGAATTAAAATAATCCTGATGGAGACATGTTTGATGATAGGGGAAAATGTCTCGTTAAAGTTTACTTAATATATCTGATGATTTTTTTGTTGGTGTGACGGTGTAAATCACTAGGCTCTTTTTATTTCTTTATTTATTTATAAGATGCCCATATTTCCTTGGATGACATGTAAGTTTACATTTTTTTTCTTTTGTAGGTTTTATGTCTTTTGGCACCTCTATATCCAAAAGATATCAATTTGTTTTGGCAAGATGAGGTAACATTTTTCTGCTAAAAAATATATGTTATCCGATTGAAATCTTGGTTCTTTGCTAATTTCTTTACCTTTTGTTAGAGGTTGACACAAGTTTTCGATTATACATTACTATTGAAAATTGTCATACTCATGAAAATAATTATTGAAGGTTTAGCATTCTTGTCTTAGAATTGTGCATCTATTGATATAAATACTGAGATCATAAAATTGGGAGTTTTGTTGGGCTTTCTTAGAATGTGGGTTTGAGACTAACTCAACCCCAATAACAAACTCATAGGGTGAGGGTTGTCCCCACTTATATACTCTATATTGGCCTTATCTTTAGTCAATGTGGGACGTGGATTTCTCCCAATACACCCCCTCACACCCATCACTTTTGGGTTTGGTGTGTGGGTGACATGGTGGGTGACTCATTTAAGGGATCTAAGATAGGTTATGATACCATCTTAGAATGTGGGTTTGGACCTAACTCAACACCAAAAGCTAGCACATAGGATGAGGGTTGCCCCCCACTTATATACTCTATATTGGCCTTATCTCTAGCCAATGTGAGACTTGGGTTTTTAAAAATTTAGATGAAGCAAACAGTCTACAGCAGTTTTGTAAATTTTGTATCAAATGTGCCTGTATAATTCTGTATGTGTTATTGATAAATCAACAAAAGCTTCACATACTTATGTTCATTTTATAATATTGTGTATGATAATATGTATTCTGAATCAGTTACAACTTACAATTTCAAGATGGTTGTTATAGATCAAAATGTAATTAATGTATGTATTTGGTAAGCTTTAGATTCCAAAGATGAAGGCATATGTTAGTGATACAGAAGACTTGAAACAGGATCCATCATATCAAGACACTTGGGACGACATGATAATCAATGTGAGTGTGATTGACTTGTTTAACATCCTATCCTCTCCTTGTTCTACTGTATAATAGTGTTGTAATTCGTAAGAAGTATTTGTCTTGGAGTCAAGCTTTCCGATGAATGCATGAGCTGTTTTTATTCAAGTAGGTGGGGTTATTTAATTTGTTTGCTGTTGGAATATTTTTTGAATTAGGTTAATTGTTAGCTACAAAATGATAGTGCTACTGAAGTGATCAAACATGTTTCTGAAATTGGTTTGTTGCTAAGAAAAAGCACAATGATTGATCAGTATATTAATTCTGGTTATGTGAAGCTAATTTAACTCACTTTGATGTCCTAGACATTGTGCCAAATGTGAAATCCAAACATCCTACAACAAGAAATTTTGATATCATCTCTTCAACTCGGGTTGCAGTTTCTTGCAGAATCATTGGATGTGATCCAAGATGCAGATTGGGTTATGTCTCTTGGAAATGTTTTTGCCAAACATTATGAACTTTATGCTTCTGATGATCAACACACTGCACTTCTTAATTGGTATCAGTGCTCTAACCTAAAGTGTTCTCTTGTAGATGCATTAGAAACATAATGTGTTAAATATTGCTTTCTGTTGCTTGAGAAGTTGCTTTATTCACAGTTTATGCTATCTATACAAAATAAGGAAAATGAAATTGTATTTGTACTGGTAAGGTTCAGGTTTGCTACAGAATTTGAAATTAATAGCTAATGATCAACCAAAGTTTGTCTGTTTAATCCAGTGCTATTTT
>PYAF01001177.1:3197912-3241193 GCA_007407185.1 Glycine tomentella
TTATGATTTATGTACCCTTGTAAAGGAACCTAGAGTTGGCTATATTATATTGGTGACTGGACTGGTTGGTCATGGGTTTGAATCCATAAACAACCTCTTTGCATATGAAAAGTGAGGCTGCATACAATAACCCTCCCCCATACCTTCGCTTAGCGAGGAGCCTTGTGGCACGCTAGTTTTTATTCCTCACTGTTCTGTCTTTTCCCCCCTCCTTTTATTTTGGGGCCTTTGCTGTGCTTTTGTAAGACTGTATGCACTTGAAAACAAATTTAGGTTTATATCCCAAGGAACGAATGTTGCATTGGAAATGGTCCTTTTTATCTAGGACACTGTAGCTTGCATGAAATTTGAGTTCATGAAGTTAGCTTTCCCTGTTTATTACATTTAATTAACTATAGTATATTAATATTTGAATCATAGTACTAGTTCATGAAAAAATACGGTAGAAACAAAGCGTGTTGGAGATCCCATATTGACTAGAGATATGACTAAAATAGAGTATATAAGTGGGGGTAATCCTCACCTTACAAGCCAATTTTGTAGGGTTGAGTTAGGCTAAAACCCAAATTCTAAGATGGTATTAAGGTCTATCCTAGTGATTGTTGTTGACCCTATCATGTCATCCGACCTTCAAATGTCTAGTCTTGCAAATTTTATGCTGACGGATCTAGAAATGTATCAAGGGGATTTTTTTTTTTTTTTTACACAATTATTTAAATATCTAACTTCTAGTAAATAATTATTTTAATAAATAATGAGTTTCACAAAAATATTTATTATTAATTTTATGTGTAAAACTAAAGATAAGATCCACTTCTAGAAGAAAATTATGCAAACATCAACTCAACACCTTATTTTTTATTCATTTTCTTCTATTAATATTTTTTCTCACACACACACACACACACACACATATATATAGGAATCAACTTACACCAAGAGTATCTCTTTGTCATCCTCACCATTCATTTTCTTGGAATCTAATGGATAAGATTAGTGACTTATTACAACATTAGATTCCAAGAAAATGAATGGTGATGATGGGGTACTCTTGGTATAAGTTGAATCCTCCTCATATATATATATATAGGATCTTGAAGGAGGGGTGACCAAGGCCCCGCTGCTCCCTTGGTCCATCCCTGCTCAAAATGTTCAGTCCTTTGTGTGAGGGGGTTGTGTTGGAAATCGTATATTGACTAGTGATATGACTAAAGTAGAGTATATAAGTGGGGGATAATTCTCACCTTGCAAGCTGGTTTAATGGGGTTGAGTTAAGTCTAAATCCAAATTCTAAGAATATGTACCATAAGTTATATTACACTATTTTTACGGGATAATTTAATTTACTGTTGGATTGGAAATAGGTCATATCTACAAAATGTTATATTGATTTAAAATTGTTTAATACTCATTGATGTACATCAAAATTGATGTAATATAGTGGTGTAATTTGATCCCCTCTGTGTGTGTGTATGAGATAGAATCAATTAAAAGTAATTGTCAAATTTTTGCACTTACACCACTTAATAATTTTAATTTAGAACACGAAATTAACTTCTAGTAGTTAAATTCTTTGATATTTTCTTTTTGATCATGTATATCAAATTTCAAATAACTTGAACATTTGTTTGTATGTTATCCAACAATGAACATTTATTCATATTTCAAGTGACATATTATCCGTTAAAACAATGTTAAAACAATGTTGTACGATCTGAACATTTTAGTTTTGTCTATACATGTCTCTCTATGCCTGCTTTCTGAAAATTCAAGTGCCCATTATTTAAGACTTGAAAGGGTTTGAAAAACAATATTGAACTTGAACAGGTGCCTGGGAATTCTGCTTCAAAAGGTTAATGACAGAGCTTATGTCTGTAATAAAATAGATTGGATGTATAAGCAAGCAAACATTGCAAATCCAACAAATAGACTTGGGTTGGCAAAAGCAATGGGATTGGTAATTCAGTCTCTTCTTTTATTATTTATTTTATTCTTGTTGGATTCCTTTTTTTTTTTTTTCCTATTGCTTAACTTACTTTCTATTTTATTTAGGTTGCTGCATCACACTTGGATACAGTGTTAGAGAAGCTGAAGGATATTTTAGACAATGTTGGACAAAGCATATTTCAGAGGTTTATGCCAGACTTATAGGATCGAGTGTATACACTTTTCTTTCTGAATTGGTTTATCAGCTGATATCATAAACCCCTGCTCATGCATATAAATATTGAACATAATTTATGGACAAATTATAGTTGCCTCCTTTTCCAAATCTGCTCCCTCTTTTCATTATGGTTTGAATGTTCATACATAAACTTTAAAAGCTATGGTGTGTCATGCTATGTTGTGTTTTTTGAAATGTTCTTTGATGAAGTTTTAATGTTTTTGGATTGGTTTACAAGCTATTTTCTTTAATCTTACTGTCACACTCATGATTTATTTTCATCTCCCCTTGTCTCCTTTTATGTTTTTTATTTTCACGTTTTGGATGTTTGCAGTTTCATATGTGTCACATTGAAGGCCAAAACCCTAAGTATGTTTTTGATTTATAACTTATGAAATTGTGGTTCCTTGAATAATATGTTAACAAACTGATAGTAGCTTGTATATCACCTAGTATTACTGGAACTTTCTGTCACTGATATTAATTTAAATGCATGCCAGAAACAGAGGATATCAATTTGCATAGATCCTCTTTAGCCAAAAAGGGAAAATACAGAATGCTAATAGGAATTTATCCTCTTTAAGGGGTTTACTTCCTTCCAAATCTTTGCTTGATGCACATCTCCCATATGTTTTTCCCTTGCTTTCATTTACTGCACAAATCCCTATTCTGTCCCTTATTGTCTTGAGTCTCTTACCTATCCTTCCTTCAGGTCTTAAATTTTTTCTTTTCTTTTCCTTTCTAATATTCAATTAGATTCAGAATTTTTCTTTTTTGTTTGTTGATATATGTTTCCTTTGATTGAACAATAGGCTTGCATCAGAACATGCCATCAATTTAGAGAGAGATCTTTGTTTCCTTACATTGCAACAGTTCCTTAACTTACCCTTTGGATGCGATTTTTCCTTTTCCTTTTCTAAGATTCAATTAGATTCAGACTTTGTGTGATCTGTTTGTAGTTTTCATTTGTTGCAGGATACTGTCATTGTTCTCTGATAGTTTCAGAACAGAAGAGTCTGATGACGTACATGCTGCTTTGGCGCTAATGTATGGATATGCTGCAAAGTATGCCCCATCAACAGTTATTGAAGCCAGAATAAATGCCCTTGTTGTAGGTCATCTTTTTTCTCTTCTTTTGACTCGGTATTTATTCAATAATCTTTACTTTGTTGTGTTGCTTTATTTCTTAACAGATACCAAAGGAACAAAAAATGTTATGTTTGGAACCATTCTAAGTTTTCTGTTTAAATGCAGTCTTAATTTATTAAGTACAGAAAGAGCTTTTAAGAACAATATAAGAAACTATGTGTTTTGAGATATTTTTTTCAAACATCAGC
The DNA here is from genome assembly GCA_007407185.1 of Glycine tomentella. NCBI lineage: Eukaryota > Viridiplantae > Streptophyta > Magnoliopsida > Fabales > Fabaceae > Glycine > Glycine tomentella. The sequence continues at coordinate 3,201,414 of PYAF01001177.1, forward strand.
TTTTAAAAAAAGAAGCTAATAACAGTTTATATATTATTACAGTTTCGTCATTGATGAAAACATGTTTATTAATAATGAGTTGTTTCTTACGAAGTCAGTTTGTATATTGTTGGGTTATTGCACACCAAGTAGGTGTGTGTGTATAAATATGGGTTTGCTAATGTACACACATTTGTTTTTAATGAGTGCATTAGCAAGCTATAACTAGAGTTTCTCTTAAAGTACACCAATGATGTAGCTTGCTAACATACTCATATTAAAAAATAAATATGTGACGTACACACACTTATTTTTTTGTATGAGTGTGTTAGCAAGTTATAACTAGAGATTCTCTTAACATACACCAATGGTGTAGCTTGCTAACACTCATACTAAAAAATAAGTGTGTGTATGATAAGAACCTCTAGAGAACCACACCACAAAAGCTAGCTATTGTAGTTGGAGAGCCCAAGGCCTTATAAACCCCACACTAGAATCCCATACTTCCAATGTGGGACTCCAAGTCCCATACCTTGTAATTGGATATCCTAACATCCCACCACGCTCCGCAACTCCGGCGCCCACGCGGGTGGCTGTACACTAGCCCTTTGACTAGTCCCGGACGAACACTGCAATGCCGACGTCACCACCCGCGCCGCTTGTTTGCAGTTGGGAGTCATGGTGGAAGGCTTTGATACCAATTGATAACTTTGAGAGAACCACACCACAAAAGCTAGCTATTGTAGTTGGAGAGCCCAAGGCCTTATAAACCCCACACTAGAATCTCATACTTCCAATGTGGGACTCCAAGTCCCATACCTTGCAATTGGATATCCTAACAGTCTACATTAGCAAATCCCATATATATGATTTTTATCTTGTTAACAATAGATTGAACACAAGTGATAGAATGACTAGTGCTTGTAGAATAATGATTCTCATTACAAAAAAGAAAAAAAAGAGGAATTTCAAACTTATTTAAACCGAATATAGCTGGATTTCCTGCACGAAATCAGGAAATCTGACCCTATTTACTAGAAAATAAACTGAATACAGAAAAGAAACAACCTTATATGCATGAAAATTACAAAAATGTAAAACACGTGTAGGTTGGGTATCTCCCTTCCTGTAAATGTGTTCTTTTGGTTATTTGCTTATGTTTGTAGTCAGGTAAATTTGATTTGATGGTGTCATTTATTTATGGGCAGGGCACCAACATGCTCTCTCGGCTTCTTCATGTGCGTCACCCCAAAGCAAAGCAAGCTGTCATCACAGCAATTGATTTACTAGGTTTATAGTTATCTTTTCAGAATTTAACTATCATTGATTTTCATTGTTATTCCTTTCATGTGCTCTGCATCATTGTTCCTCCCAACTTTAACTTTTGTGTTTTTCTTGTCACTTTGAAAATTTTATATACAAAAAATGGATTGCTACGTAACCAACTTTAGAAAATGAACATTTTGTGAAAGTTGTGGTTATTTTGCCCCACATACTATGATTTAAGAAATCATGCAATTCATGCTTTGCTTGTTTAAGGAATATATATGATGGTTGATTTTGTTCCATTAATTTTGTGAGCATGATGTAATTCTGATATTGCAGGTAATGCTGTCATTCATGCTGCTGAAAGTGGCTCACCATTTCCATTGAAAAGAAGGGACCAACTGCTTGATTATATTTTAACTTTGATGGGCCGAGATGATGAAGATGGTTTTGCTGATTACAATGATCTTTTGCGTACTCAGGTATATAAAACTGAGTTAGGCCTAAGGTGAAGTCACTCATTAATTTATGCTTGGAAATATTTGAGTTTTCTAATGTGCTTTATTTTTATTAGGCCCTTGCTATAAGTGCCTGCACTACGTTGGTCTCTGTGGAACCAAAGCTAACAGTTGAAACTAGAAGCCATGTAATGAAGGTATGGGCATTTCATTTGATTTATATATAATTCAATCTTTTAGCCATCTGAGTTTCCTAATGAATTTGACAGGCTACGTTGGGTTTCTTTGCTATACCAAATGATCCGGTTGATGTTGTCAATCCCCTTATAGACAACTTGATCACTCTTTTATGTGCAATTCTTCTTACTAGGTAATTTAATTAAAAGACTTAATGTTATTTATTCTGCTTAAGTTTCTGGTTTGTTTATGTTACCTACCCTTTTGAAGATTGTTTAACTTTGTTGTTTTCTTGTACTCTGCATCATTGTTTCTCCTAAATAATTTTTTTTTTAATGTAGAAAAAATGTTGCTGTTTTGTTAGATCTTTTTTAATTGCCTCCTGCGCTATCACTTGTAATTTGTTGTTGGCGCTGCATCTTACGCATTATAAACATAGTTTCTTCATCTTTCATCTCTCTCTTGCTAAATGCACCCTTCACTCAATATATCCCGTTAAAAAGCTTTTTTCACATGTATTAGATTGTCCTGTGTATTTAGAGTTATTTTTTTTTTTTATGTTTACTTATACTAATTAGTAAAAACATAATATTTAGTGGAGAAGATGGAAGAAGTCGAGCAGAGCTGCTAATGCTTATCTTGAGGCAAATTGATCAATTTGTCTGTTCTCCTGTTGAGTATCAGAGGAAAAGAGGTTGTCTTGCTGTCCATGAGATCCTTCTAAAGTTTCGGATGATTTGTGTCAGTGGGTATTGTGCACTGGGCTGTCATGGGAGTTGTGTACATAACAAGCAAATGGACCGAAGTCTATATGGGAATTTTTCAAAACTACCCTGTAAATATGTTCTATTAAACAGCTCTGAATTTCTTGTCTTTTATGTATTCTAAAGTATACTTTTTATTTTCTACCGCCAGCTGCATTTGTATTACCAAGTCGAGAAGCTTTGTGCTTGGGAGATAGAGTAATAATGTATCTTCCACGTTGTGCAGACACAAATTCTGAAGTCAGAAAAATATCAGCACAAGTAAGTAGTATCTGAGAAGTCTTGTCCCTGTTATGAAAAAAAAGGCACAACCTCTCCTTAAGTCCTTGTATAGTTTCTGGAATATAATATGGTCTATAAGTGCATGTTCTCTAGTGTTCAATTTTATGGAGAGGACATAGCTGACTTGTTCTTAAATAGTCCAATTAATTGTTTTTTGTGCAGATTCTTGATCTACTCTTCAGCATCTCTCTTTCACTTCCAAGACCTGCTGGTTCATCTTTATCTGCTGAAGATATAGAATTTTCATACAGCGCATTATCTTCTCTTGAGGATGTTATAGCCATATTGAGGAATGCAAGTTCACTGACCACCTTGTTTTACTACCTTGCTTGTTGTTCTTCTTTTTCCAACTTTATTATATTTTATAGATGCAAAAAAACAAAAATGAGACCAGAGATCTTTGTTTTCATGTGTATATATATATATATATATATATATATATATATATATATATATCCAGGATACTTCTATTGATCCATCAGAAGTTTTCAACAGGATTGTTTCCTCTCTCTGCATTCTGTTGACAAAGGAGGAGGCAAGTGTCTTTGATTCTCTGTGTGTGCGCTTGTATTATGTCTAGGTTATAATTAATAACAGTCTTGGCTTGGCTCTCATGTACAGCTGGTTGCTGCACTGCATGGTTGCTCAGTGGCTATAAGTGATAAGATCAAGCAGTCAGCTGAAGGGGCTATTGAAGCTGTTGTTGAATTTGTTACAAAGAGAGGGAGAGAATTGATCGAGATTGATATCTCAAGGTTTAAAGCATAGTTTATATACCAATGTTATGTTGCTCGAAAAGTTACCTTTGTTGATATCATCATATATAATATTTTAAGCTGGTAAATTTTGAGCATAAGTTATGGTGGCATGACATTTTTTGCCTACAGGACAACCCAATCATTGATTTCCGCCACTCTGCATGCAACTGACAAACATTTGCGTGTGGAAACTCTTGGAGCTGTATCCTTTTAATATTCTAATATTTAAAGTTGATAAATTTCATTGACTGTCTTTTGTCATAATTTTAACTAGTTGGAATCAACACAATTGTTTATATTATTGCAGAAATATTGTTTTTCCCTCTCTTGTATGTGTGTGTGTGTATTCAGTATATGTTGTTATCTTATTAGAAGGCAATCCCTGGTGGTAAAGTTATGCCTAGGTTGCGTACAATGTCCCTTTCCCATACATTCGCTTAGCGAGGAGCCTTCGGGTACTGGGGTACATTAGCTTTTATTTATATGTTGTTATCAACCGTTGTACCTCTGGCAAATTTATCCTTTACTTGTGAAAAAGATTTCTTCTTTGGCTGAAAACACTAGCCCAAGAACGGTTTTTGATGAAGTCCTGGCTACTGCTGGAAGAGATACAGTCACAAAGGATATATCTAGGTTACGTGGGGGATGGCCGATGCAGGATGCATTCTATGTAAGTTTGTCATTGTTTTCAGTAAGAACTTCTTTACTCTGCTGTTGTACAGATTGTTCCCTGTTCAGTTTTAATCTTCAATTTATTTGCTCTTAGCAATGATTAGACTGGTAGAAAAATAGTACTCTCTGGAATTTGTTGCTGTTATGTTGCACAGACATGGGGATATTTTAGGTCTCAGACAGATAAAATAGGACTTGGAAGGTCTATGTTTATAGAAATAAAAAACAGTTAGAGGTTAAGACATTGTTAGTGTAATGATGGTTCTCTTAGGCAGTCAGTTAGGGGATTAAATCTGTACAAAGAGGGATTGGAAAATAAGATTGTTAGCAGAACTGAGTCTGGGAACTCAATTGAGAAGGAACGACCCTTATACAGAAATAGTCTCCTGAATCCTGAATTATTTTCCCTCCAATAACAGATAAACTGTTCTTTCCTCAGTTTTCCATTTTGTTCTCATTGCACTTTGCTACCTATGAGTAATTGAGTATTCTCTCTAAGCTCTAGAACCCCTCATAGAGTGGGTGTTGGATACAGCACTGGTTTCTAGATTGGGATATGTTATTCTGTCTAAATTACGACTATTGGGAAAAATCCAAGTCCCACATTAGCTAGAGATAAAACCAAGATAGAGTATATAAGTGGAAGACAATCCTCACTCTATGAGCTTGCTTTTGGGGTTGATTTAGGCCAAAATCCACTTTCTAAGATGGTACCAGATGAGCCTATCCTAGATCCATTTAAAGAGCAACCCACCAAGTTATTCATGCACCAAGCCCATAAGTGCTCTGGGCATGAGGGGTGGATTGGGAAAAATCCAAGTCCAATATTGGTCAGATATAAGGCCAAGATAGAGTATATAAGTGGGAGACAAGCGTCACCCTATAAGCTAGCTTTTGGAGTTGAGTTAGGCCCAAACCCACTTTCTAAGAATGATACAAGAATTAAGGGTTTCCCAAACTCTTAAGGATTTACCTAAAAACAAAGCAAGGCATAAGTCACCCATCATTGTATCCAATCGCTCTGTTGGGATTTTTTTTGTTGGTTTCAGTTACTATTACCTTACTGTCAGCTGTTACTGCAGCTATTATGCTAGAGCCTAGAGGTAAGTTCTAATTAAATAGTTTGTTACTGTAGCAACTCTGCTAGATGTCAGTTGTAGACTTGTAGTTAGTTACCGTCTATTTTCAGTTGTAAGAGCTCAAGTGAAGTGCAGGTACAGCTTCAGTTTTAAGCTTTGGGTGTTCTATATCCTTGAATTTGGGTTGGGCCTAACTAAACCCTAAAATCTAGCTCATGGGTGAGGATTTCCCAAATTGTTATAAGCTTTGGGATTTCCTATATCTATAGTTGATCTGAAATCTCAACATATATATATATATATATATATATATATATATATATATATATAACATCCAGTTTGCATCAGGGAATTCACTTCTGTAACTTTCACATCCTACTCAATAGAATTTCTCTTAGATTCTCAAGAGTTTCTTTCATTTTCTCCTGATATACCTCATTTTCTTAGGAGACTGATCTTCAATAAAATAGAATTTAATACAACATGCATAATAAGTATTCTATCATTCAACTTCGTAAAAAAGCAAACCATAGACAATCAACTGTGCAGAACTAATAACCAAATCCTGCCAGATTTGAAACCAGAAAACAGGATAAACAACAATTTTTCAGAAATAGAACCAGCAAGGATGCACAAGGCCGAAACCGAACTGCAATCTTTTGCAACAATAGAATCAGCAAGGTGTCAAAGGCAAGCAATAGGAATTGATTTGCAGAAACAATAAAAATGAGTGTTGATCAAGCAATGGATGAAAACCAATGATGAGCTTTGGCAGTGATGGGAATGGACCAGCAACAATCGATTTGCCTGCCAGGAATGGACAGGCAACAGACAAGCTTCAAAACAGCTGCAAAATTGTTGCATAAAACTAGCATTTTGTTTTTACAAATTTTTCATTAGTGTTTCTGGAACCACTGTGTTTTAGGGAAAAATTGTGTGAACCAGCAATCTCTAAACAGAATAGCACAATACAAGTTTACAACATAATATGTATGTAAAAACTAAACATCAAAAAGTGGAGAAAAATGTCATTTTTTTCCGCATTAAACATTTCACTCACAATAGAGAAGATAGTCTTTGTCAAAATCTTATGATATTTCATTGTTATTGGTCAATAATTGAAAACTAAAATAAAAAAGTTTGTGGATGGTCAGTATATTCTGATAGGGGTATGCATCTGGCGCCCATATGACTGACTTTTGTAAGTAACCGTGCTTCCTTGGCTGCAACTTGCAACAAGTGTAAAGGTGCAATCTTGTGAACACGTCTAAAATGCTATTAAACATTGAGTTTGATTGTGGTGTTTTATAATCCAGTTTGTAATAATCCATATTTAAGAAAACAATAGAAGAATCCATTGAAAAAGAGCTATCTGTAATTGGTTTTATTGAAAATATTTAATTTTGGATTAGAACCTAGAGCACTGACTGATCAATGTAGACAAACCAACTTAGTGGGATAAGTCTTAGATGCTTCTGCTTAGTGAGATGCGTTGATTGTACAAAAGAGTATCTTCGTCATGAGTTTGCAGTTCATTCTCTTCCTAATTATCATTCTTTTGATCTTTGTTAATTCATGTCAAAAATAAATTATCTCATAAGTTTAAGCTGTGAAGGCACATGAATGATTTTATATTACATCTCTAACATGCTCCGCACACGTAAGAGTCCTTTGGGCTTGAAGCATGAACAAGGCATAGGCTCACCTACATAATGTTTAAATTGAACATAATATTAGAAAAATGGGTGAAACATGAATTGAACTCTAGACATTTTGTTCATAGAGGCTTTAATTTATACTACGTTATGAACAGACAATCCCAAGAGCTTAAGCTATTAGGTAATGACACACGAATGATTTTAGTTTTTACTTTTTATTTCTGATTAACATTCCTGTTCTTTAAATACCATTATAAAATGAGTCTCATGTTGTCATCTGTACTCCCATTTGAAGTTTTTTGTGTTTTTTTTTTTACAAATTAATTGATTTATGGAGTACAATTTTTTCCAGGCATTTTCTCAGCACATGATACTGTCAGTTTTGTTTCTAGAACATGTGATATCTGTTCTTAGCCAGATTCCAATGCTTAAAGGTGATGTGGACAAAGTTGAGGATACCCAGGTTGACAGTCATACAGAAGATGGCAAACTGCAAGCTGCAATTTTTGCTCTTACTGCTTTCTTCAGGTCTGTGTTATTAGATATGCGTTTTGTATTTAAGATACATAAATCATCCAATAATTTCACAAAACGTTGTTTGATGCAGAGGTGGAGGAAAAGTTGGAAAAAGGGCTGTTGAACAAAACTATGCTTTTGTTCTTTCTGAGCTTACACTGCAACTTGGAAGCTGTCATGGTTTAACCTATTCTGGTCAGCATGAACCATTGAGGTGAGGATCTAGCATTATTACTTGCATGTTGGCATCCACGTTTGTGCTGCAAGTAAGATATGTCTTTATTTTTGTTTTATGTATAAAAAACACTTTAAAATTTAAATGTTGAAGATAATTTAAAAAATGGTATGTTTTGAAATGTACTATTAATGTTATCTTTAGATAGTTTTCAAGGGAAATTAGGGAGATATTTAAATCTGTAAGTAAACCCCCAATGTGAGTTTTTACATTCTGACCCACCATTCTTTTCCTAGGACATGGTATTTTAGTCATATGGTTTAGTTGGTGTCTTTAGGGGATGAAGAATCCAAGGAAAACTAAAGTCAGGGCTGTATTTATAAGTGAACATAAAAGTGGTGAACAATTACACATAAATATGTACACAACTGCACTTAGGAACCCTATGTTTAATCCACTTCCATGTTCTTATGCAGGAATCTTCTTACTGCTTTTCAGGCATTCTGTGAATGTGTTGGTGACCTTGAGATGGGCAAGGTAGACAAACGTTTAAAATTGCTCCATTTTAGGGATGTGGGATATGGTCTTGTAAGCAAATTAATATAAAAATATTCCTTTTTTTCAGATTTTAGCTAGAGATGGAGAGCTATTTGAAAATGAGAGGTGGATTAGTCTCATTGGAGACATAGCAGGCTGCATATCTATAAAGCGACCAAAAGAGGTAATATGATTTGAAATATAGTTCTACAACTAGTTAATGCATTAATTTATATATCCAGATGAGTTCATAATTATATGACCATGTGAAATATATGATTTGATATGTTTTAATTACAGCAGTTTAGTATGGACTTATTTCCCTTATTACTCATTACACAGTAAAACACTGTTATAGACCAAAAAGAAAATGCTACTAGAATACTGGAGTAGCTTTAATAGTATCTGTTGTTGGTGTTGGAGTTGGAGATGTAAATCAAATCCATTTCTGGAAATTCTTTGACATGTCAAAGCTTTTAGTTTTAGGATGATTAAGTTCTTGACATTGTATCTTAAATCATAATCTCTTTGGTCAACTGATTAGGAGTTCAATCCTCACTGCCTCTATTGCATTTGGGGGTATACATGTTGGAGATATGAATCAGAACCATATTTAAATATTCTCTTATAAGCTTAAGCTTTTAGGTTTTAACTTTTAACTTTTGGTTTTTATAGAAAGTTGTGATAATTATATCAGTTGGTCATGTAGGCATATCTATGCCAATATTTCTGTGATTTTATATTTTATAAGTCAAATTAATTTTAATAAATTTAGTTACTAGGAATGTGTGGAACAGGCTGTTTGATGTCATTGAGTAGTGGCCTGCCCACTAGCCATGACGATATCCTTCAATTCAGTTTGTGCTTTTACGAGAAAGGACTAGGTCTTTGTATGTGGAAACTTTGCAGTATAATGGACATTTTGCCAATGGAATATATTCAATAATTTTCAAAAATAAGTTTTTGCTTACATTGGGTTTGGATAGGTTATTTAGGTATGACTGAAATAATTGTGTTCTCATGAAAATTTTGACAAACTTTCCTGCCTTGTTGGAAACATAGGTACAAAATATTTGTCTATTTTTTAAAAACTCATTGGATCGACCCCAGAAATACCAAAGGGAAGCTGCAGCTGCTGCATTGTCAGAATTTGTTCGATATAGGTGCGTATAGAATGACACTTTGAATAAGTTGCCTCCCATTGATGCTGCAATATTTTATTGATGGCTCATTTGCTTGATCTTTTTGAAGGAAAAGTGCCTTTTTAATTCAAAATGTATTTTTTTTTTAATTTTACTTTAGGCAAGTCTTTTGAAAGTAAAAATAAGAAAATAATCTATTTTAATGCTTTTTCAGAAATTAAAAATTATTTGCTTATGGGATGGGAAAAAACTCTTAAAAGCTGTTTTCCTTAAACCAAAGGGCCCCAAGTATTGGATGTTTTTGCAGAAACTTGTCATGTTGTCTTTAACATATACTATTAGGCTTCATTCTTCATATTAATGGGATGTAATACTTTTCTGGAAGTGATTGTTGTTCCTATGCTAGGGATTGAGGGTCAAATCTGAATCCCAATCTGTTTACCTTGGTCTTCGATGTGCTTACTAAGCACGTTCAAGAGTTGATGCCATGACACATGCTTTTTGCAAATGATATAGTCTTAGTTAAAAGAGTTGAGAGTAAATATGTGTGGTCAATGGTTTGTCCATGGACAATACATGATGAACTATAGAACACTATGGCATTGTTTGATCCGTGGAGGATGTAGCCAACCCCATCTAGTAGTAAAAAGGATTAGTTGTTGTATACTAGGTACTAGGTCTACATTTGTATCTCCATAATCAATTACCTTTAATTATTGAATTACATGCCATTGACTTCATGGGCGATCTTCCTTTGTTTAGGGTTAAAAATATAAAATCATACCTGGTCCTCTGCCTAATAGTTTAAGGTTTTGGGAGAGTTGTGTTTGTTTTGCCTTTTATTCCGCAGAGATGGTAGAAATGTTACCTGTTACAGTGAGTGCAATTATTTATGGAAGAAAATTTTACCTTCCTCCAAATGGCCGATTGTAGCACTGCCAACACTAAAACAAACATAGCTTTGATTATTGATGTTTCCACAACCAACTAGTTAGGAGTTTTGATCCTTGACGGTTCCATTCTTCATAATTAAATTAAATTTTTGCATATGGTAAAGCGACTTGAGGAGAAGCATTAGAAATATAAAAGTAAAACCATTTTTGAGCCTTCACTTGATCCTTCAAGCTTTTAAAAGAGTCATTCATTGTTTCACTTTTTAACTTCTAATAATTAGGTATTGCAGTTTATTGTGTTTGCATCATAATAATTAACCACCAGTTTTCTTTTTTTACATACTCTGACTCTTTAGTTGAAGTTCATATTGATTCCCATTTTCAATTATACAGTGGTGGACTTGGTTCACTTTTGGAGCAAATGGTTGAGGTTTTATGTCGGCACGTATCGGATGAGTCTTCAACTGTTCGGCGGTTATGTTTGCGAGGATTAGTACAGGTCTTGGGTTTCATCCTATGATATTTTGTCATGACTCATATAACCATGCTTTCTTTATTTTCAATTGTAATTATTTCAACATGAAGTTTTAAAGTTTGATTGCTTGACAATTATCTGCTCTTTTTTCAAATAATTGATTTTGCTATCTAAAGAATCTGCTTGATTGCTTGCCAATTATCTACTCACTTATCTTTCTGTACATTTCTCTTGAGACGAGGAATCACTTTTTACTCAAAGTATTAATGTGTGAAAAACTTTCTATAGACTATTGTATGCCAAACAAATTACAAAATTACTTTCATTGTTCATAAGCTTATATATTATTAGAGTATTGTAAGAGATGCAATTAACTGTAATCTTGGGTAGTAAGTAAGCTGTTAGGTAAGTTATGGCCACTGGCATAGAGACAGCAGAGTCTATAAATAACCTAACAGCTCAACTGTTGTCTCTATGACAGTTGTCATAACTAACCTTACTACCTGAGATTGCAGTTGAGTAACTGCATCTCTTACAATACTCTAATATACATTGAATAGTATTGCATGTATATGATAATTGTGCATCTGATCATTGAATTGTGACATGTTATCAGTTAGATTTTCAATTCTAAGGAGTAGATCTCTATAGCCTTGTATGCTTCTTTATGCTTTTCTTTTGAATCATCATCACCAAATTTGAAATTGCAGATCCCATTGATTCATATTCTGAAGTATGCGACTCAAGTCTTGGGTGTTATATTAGCTCTACTAGATGATTCTGATGAATCCGTACAATTAACTGCTGTATCATGCTTACTGATGGTGAGGTTCATTAACTCTTGTTTGATTGTGTTTACCTTTTCATCCATTCTAAATTCAGTTATTTACTTTGCTTTTGGGCTTCTTGTAGATTCTCGATTCTTCACCTGATGATGCAGTTGAGCCCATTCTGCTTAATCTTTCAATACGGCTTCGAAATCTTCAAGTATGTAAATTTACTCTTCTGTGAATTATTTTGATTTTATTATTTGGGTTCTTAATGTTTATTAGAAGCTAGTGTGGTATGAGAATCAGTAGTGCTCGAGCTTATGCTCCTATAACACCAGCAGACCAGATTTGGGCCAAAATCTTAAGGTACCATCAGCATCACTGAATGCTACAAGCTGGAATGCTTCGGTTGATTTTCTTTTTGCAACCATAAGTCATGGTTGAGAGTGCCTTGAGCTTGAAATTACCTTAAGATTTGCTTGCAGCCTTCAAGCATTCTTTTAAGTTGGCAAGCTTTTTTGACTGCATAGCTGATTCCGTGTCTAGTCATTGTAGCATTTTGTACTGTGCCTACAGTGGAACTGTAAGAGAAGAATCAGTCATGTAGTTAGTGCCAAATCTGGATAACTTAAGATTGTGACCATGGGAGCTGAGATCCCTTTTGCATCAGCCATATGAGCTCTTTCTGAGATCCTCAGTGTATTTGGACTGACAAAGATGAAGAGAACCATCAGGCAGCTGCGGAACTTTAATCCCAAGAAAATAAACTATGGAAGCCAGCTGCTTTAAGGTAAACTTAGTGCAACCTTGTGATTAGAGTCTGAATGAAGCTAAGACTAGAGAGCAGAACCTGGAGACTCTAAGCAGAAGTGGGACTGAACTGAACCAAGCCCTAATACCACCTTGAAACTATCAAAAGAACTTAGAAATATTGAAAACATTGAAGAACTTTGCTTCAGTCAATTAACACTCGATATACTTACAATCATATATTCATCAAAGTATTAATTACAATGTGTTACTGACTTACTGTTATTTACAAGATTTAATAAAAAGAAGAAATCACTTATATTTGAGTTTCTCTTCTCTTGGGAATAGTTTGGTGTTAGGATAGATGCATTGTGTTATTTATCTTTTGTTTGTGGGTTTGTAACAAGCTAAAGCTCAAGAAAGTGATAAGAACCTTCAACCTTTGGAGAACTACATCACAAAGGCTAGCCATTATAGTTGGAGACCCAAATGCCTTGTAAATCTCCCACTAGAACCCCATACTTCCAATGTGGGACTCAAGTTCCATACCTTGCAATTGGATTCTAACATCCCACCATGCTCCGCTGCCTTGCCACCCACGCAAGCTGGCCGTGCACTAATTGTTTTAACATAGCAATGCTGAAGTCACTGCCTGCATTGCTCGTTCGTAGCTGATAGATGCTGTTGAAAGCTTTGATACCGATTGATAAGAGCATTGGGAGAACCACACCACAAAAGCTAGCCATTTTAGTTGGAGAGCTCAATGCCTTACAAATCTCACATTAGAATCCTATACTTCCAATGTGGGACTCAAGTCCCACACCTTTCAATTGGATCCTAATGGAAAGCTGTGGCTTGTGGTGAGTGCTTATGAATATAGTTAGATTGTCATAGAATATCTTTATTGATTTTTTGCTTTATTAGGTTGCTAGTCATATTGTTAATGGGCCACCTTGTATTAGTACTACTAGTATTTGAGGTTAATTTAGTAAATATAAGCGCCTTTAGTTAAAATATTGAACATCATATCTTTTATTAACTTGTGTTGACTTATCTCTTTTCCTTGTTTAACACTAACTCTATAAATGTTAACAAGAAGTCAACAGTGCACTATGTCTTTAGCAAAAGTAGGATTTTATATATCTGTATGTGTATTATATAACTTAAAGGTACTTTTCTTCTTGCTTTTATAATTTTCTGTGTACCTTTTATCCTCCCTTCAAACTACTAGTATTAATATACTTTATGTTTCTATAAAAAAATAGAGCACTTTCTATTAATTAATCTTGCGAAATTCTTACCACTGTTTGTTAAAAAACAGACAAGCATGAATGCAAAGATGCGAGCCAGTTCTTTTGCAGTATTTGGGGCACTAAGCAAATATGGAATTGGGGCACTAGGTGAAGCATTTGTCGAGCAGGTATATTGCTAACTCTGAATGTAGTTGTACTTTTTCTTCTTTCCTCATTTTTTTTTTTAAAATTATGGACTCAAATAAATAGGTAGGTTTAATCTGTTACCAGTAAAGCTAATATATAATAGATATTTGTTAATAATGGGTATTTGCCGTCTAGTAGATGAGAACAGCAAAAGACATTTATATTTTAATAAGGAGACTTTTCCTTGGGGGCTTACTATTTGCAATTATTTGTTATTTTCCTTTTTTTTTTATTATTAGGAGACGTAAATAGCTTTTAGCAATTTTACCCCTACATGTTCTATAATATCTTGATAATTCTTGATATTGTATGTATTATTAGCTTTTCTTAATATTTCAGCTTAGCTCATTCCATGTCAACATGATTGTTTTTAAAAGGTACATGCTGCTGTTCCTCGCCTGGTCTTGCATCTTCATGATGAAGATCTTAGTGTCCGATTAGCCTGTCGGGCAATCAGCAATCATATTGAACTTTCTTGAATTAGAGATTTGTAAAGAAACGTCTAACATGATAAATCCTTTCTTTTTGAAACATACTGACTGGTAGAATACCCTGAAACAAGTTTGCCCATTGATGGAAATTGAAGGATTGCTTGCTGTACTAAACACGCACAGTTTCCTTTCTGATCATCGGTATGATTTGGCTGATCGTGAAATTGCCTTGTTTTGCAAGAATTTTGAAGAATTTCCTATGGGAAAATATGACAACTGGCTTCTTTTGTGTTTTTAGAAGTGATTATGAGGACTTTCTCCGAGACATTGCAAAGGAATTTACTCAGCATCTTCCCTCTAGAGTTGATAGTTATATGGCATCAACAGTACAGGTTGTTATTCAAACTTTTTGTTATAACACAATTAGTCATGATTTTTTTACTGACTGAAATTAAGATTGTGTTTGGATCAACTTATTTTTTTGTGTCATGATGATTTTATAGCCTAAACTCGAGTCTTAATGAGACAACATTTTAATTTTTTCAAAAGCGATTTTTCTCTAGAAGAGTTTAATTTTCATTTACTATCGGTGTAAATTTTCTGATACTATTTTCTGAACCCAGTACTTTTTGGATCATTTTTCCTTCTGTTTAAATCTAAGGCCTTGAGAATTTAGTTGTTTGCTTTCTTGATGAGGCAGGCTTTTGACGCACCATGGCCCATAATTCAGGCAAATACTATATACTTCTGCAGCTGCATGCTCTCTCTATCTGACAATCAGCATATTTTAGCTGTTTATCATTCACAGGTATTTCCAGGATGTGCTTGCAATTTTTGGGTGTTTCAGCTAAAACTGAAGTTTCACCATATTTGTCTGTATCTTCTTTTAGGTCTTTGGTATGCTGGTGGGAAAATTGAGTCGATCACCTGATGCTGTCGTTAGAGCAACAAGTTCTGCTGCTCTGGGCTTGTTGCTGAAATCCTCCCATTTATGTTCATGGAGAGCAGTTAAACTCGATCGGTTAGACTCAACATCACGGAACCATGATGCAGAGTCCACGAAAAACTAGTAACAACTGCTTTTTAGGAGTGGTTGAATGGACTAGCGTGCTGCTCCGCATATTTGTCATGTGAAAGTCACCTGATATTGGTAGATCCCGTTGACGTTCGTGTACAGTGTTTGTGTTAGCAATGGCCTCTTCTGTATTTTATCCATTTTTGTTGTTGTAAAGCTTGAAATAGACCATCGATTTCTTAGTTTTTCTTTGTAATGTAGATTTATGTTATGATCGTGTAAATTGTATAGTAGTTACACTTGAAACTACATCACGGAGATTTTTGTACATTTCATTATTTGTTTTAATAGTTTATATTAAAAATTGATGGTGTACAATTACAAATAGATAGCCAAGTTATTTTAAATATTTGGTGCTGTTCTGCTTCCCTATCTCTTGATCTGCTTATATATATATATAAACAACAGTATATTTTCCAATGTTTTAGGTGTTGTGGTAATTTCTGTAAGAAATTAACGATGTACGGGAAAATAAATTGACTCTATCACATGGCTAAAGTTTGTTTGTTTGTTTGTTTTTTTTTTTTTTTTTTATTAAATGGTTTTATGGAGAAAAGTATTGAAGGTGTTCAGAAACAGTTTTTTTTTTTATTGAATACGACACCCTTGATTCATTAAATTAGTGTAAAAAAAAATGTAGCTGTCTTTTGCAAGGTATCAGGGAGGGAAGTTTTATATTCCCATAAAGTTATGAATATTTTTGGGTTTTATTTTTGCATATACACTTTTAAGTATAAAATTAATCAATTAACTATTATTTACTCTTTTCTTACAACTTTTCAAGCATTAAGACAAAATATTGAACAATGTTATGTTTTACGTTTTTTCTTTGGTTATTTATGTTGTGGTGCTGGTTATTGTTGATATTACTGCATAAGTTACTGGCATACTGATAATTGCTATCCATATTTGATTTTTGCATTTAAATTATATAATAATTATTTTATTTTTTTCTTTGATCCAAAAAGATAAAAATTTAGATTCTTTTAAATTTTTAGCTTAAAAAAGTTAAAGTTAGTAAATTTTATAGTGTTTAACTTTATTTTGTAGAGTTTTGGTAGAACAACAATGGATTGAAAGATGTGTGAAGAATTGGAATAGCTCGTTTGGTGTGTCAGTGCAAGATTAGCACGAGAAGTCCAACCTGGAGAAACATGTGTCAAGCATTTGGTTGTTTCTCAAGTCAGTTGTACCGTGCATGTGCATCAAGTGTACACATTCAAGTTCAACGCGTTATCACTTAAGCAAATTGTATTGGGCATGGCATTTAGTGCGTACATGCATGTTTAATGCATGATAACTTTTTGAAAAACAAGACATTATAGCTTTTCTTTGGTGGTTAAAAGGGGTACTGTTCCATTGGACAAAGAGAGATTGCCTAGGGTATATTTCTAGAGACTAAAGCCATTTTGAGTGTTCTTCTTCCATTTTCTTTGTTTCCTTTTCTTGTTTTGGGTTTCTTATGGCCATAAGAGGCTAACTTACTCATTATTGGGGGCTTGGATACCAAAAATTATGTAATGTAATGATCTCTATTATTCATTTAATGTTATTTTAGTATTATTGTTTTCTTTCTATGTTTATTGCTTTGTTTATTGTTTGATCAATCATATACATGTATGTTATAATGTTTTAATCATTGAAAAATATTTATACTAAGAAATTGAAATAACTTTTAAGTAACCCATATCTAAGGATAGAATGATATTTTCTGGATCTTGTTGCACCGGGTAATAAACATGCATGAACCATTTCACGAAGTATGTGTTCAGATGACTAACTTTGTTTATGCATCTTTATTTTTACAGAAGTTACTTGGTTTAGTTTTCTAAGGGATTATGACTGAAATCAAGTGATTTAGGTTATTTCACATTCGGAATCATGGTAAAAGTAAATTAGTCGATAAAAATAATAGTTGAAATAATTTTAAATGATAAAACACATCAAGAGTATTTTTGTAGGTCAAACACCCAACATTTCTATAAAATATGAACTAAGTTGTCATTTTTACACCTTAGGTGTTTTTTTTCTCTCTTGAATCTTGCTCTATTTTCATGTCTTTTATTATTATTATTATTCAACTTTACATTTCTGCAATTTTATTCTAAAATATATAAACTTTTCTTCATTTTATTACTTAAAATTTGATTTATACAAACTCTAAGTCCAAATTATTACTATTTGTACAAATTAATACACTTCTCAAAAAATTATCATTTAGTAGTTAGTAGTGTAGATCTTTGCCTTATAATAAGTTGCAACAAGTATGACGAATTCTATTGTGTAAAGGGTAAATAGAAAATTAGGTAAGGAAAAACCATTTAACTAATTGTTTGATCGCATCATATATACAAGAAAAGGAAATGGAACGTCACAGGATGTTGTTCCAAGTAGGGTAAGGAAAAGACCATCTAACGAGTTGTTTGGTATTATCGTACATGAAGTAGATGGATCATGGAACGAACGGTCACGGAAAGTTGTTCCGAAAAGGACAGCGTCCTAAGAGCAACTTAAACCAGTGTTATTACTCTTCCCACCCCTAACTTTTTCAAAAACCAAAACAAGATACTTACACCCTTGTTCGGGGAAAGAAAATTCTAAGAATCCGTTTGATTTAAAGAAATGAATGAGATATAAAAGTTAATTGATATGAAATGAGATAAAATATTTAAATAAAAGTAGAGTGTAAAAATATTAGAGTTTTTTTTTTTTTTTTTATCAATTTTTAAAATTTTGGTCTTAAATATATATACTCAAGAATAACCAAATCAAACAGTACCTAATATCCATACACGAATTTTGGAGTGATAACTTGCTTACTTTGGGAAACCAGAGACTTCTGCTAAAAAGTGTTCAATTTTTTTTTTTTGTAATATATATTTTTAGTTTCTTATTTATAATATTTAATTTTATGATTTTTATTTTATATATATATATATATATATAATTTTTAATTCCTTAGTGCACTCGTCAGTATTCTTATCTATAAGCAACAAGAAAGTTTTGAGTGTTGTAGAAATCCATATATGAATTTTAAAGAACCAAAAAATATTTTTTATATAAAAAAGTAGCATTTAATTTTACAAATATTTCAATAATTTTCTAATAAAAGCTTCCATTTATTGATTTGCTATCTAATGCCTTTAAAATACTCATTTGTAAGACTCAATTTTTTAGGCTTGTTTGTTATGAACTCAAATTCAACCGATGTTGGCAGGTTTAATTTAAAAGAATGAAAACTACATCAAATCAGAAAAATCGTGAGAAGAACTAAATTTACCAAATAATATTTTTTTTAGAGAACTTAACAAATCAAACCATGTTAGATATGAATTATTTATGTTTACTCATTGTGAATCCATTTTTTTTTAATTTATATGTGATTTCATATTTTAGTTTCCCTTATTCTAATTAAGTTTATTTATATTTTTTATAGTTTCTAAATTGTGAAAATTAAGTCTCGTATTGTTAGTTTCATCTTATAATTAATGGGAATGTAATAATGTTGTGACATCTTATTAATTTGTATAGATTGACAAAGAAAAAAGTATAAAACATTTAAATAATAATAATGAGGATTAAGAAAACAATTAAACCTGTATTTTTTTAATTAGTATCTTTTGTTAATCAAATAACAAATATGCTAAAGAATATTTTAAAAATTGGGGGAAAAAAAGACTATATTCAAAAGTTGAACAATTATGAAGTACAACAAACAAAAGTGTTATATAATACATCACATTAATCCACTCGGATAAATATAATGATTAAGGATTGAGGTAGTATACATAAATTATATATTTTAATTTTAGTGCGATTATTATACACTGAAATGTCACACATCACATTCTTTAGCTTGTATATTTGATGATACTAAAAAATAGTGAATTTGTATGATAGAATTTGAGGAATAATTCTTTTAAATGTCTTCCAATATTTTAATATTCTTAAAATATAATAATTTTGTGGCCAGAAATCCCGTGTATTAATTGAAGTGGTGCAAAAAGCACAGAACTTTTCACGTATACTCGTATAGTTTGATTGGGATCTTATTTATCGGAGAATGTTGTCGCTGTCTTTTATTTTTTTACAAGAGTGGTCCCTGTCTTAAACCTTAATAAATAATAATAATTTTTTATAACGTGTTTAGAAATTAGTTATTTACGTCGTTACTCATGGTGAGATAAACTTAAATTCTTCTGGAACTATTCTTTGATTGGAACACAATCCCTTTCATCTAAATTTATGTGATCACAAATAAAATCAGATATTCTAGAAAAAGTAAAATATTCATAATATTTTTTTCTTTATGTCTCCATTACGAGCTGAGGACCACATAAAAAAGCCACAACTGACACAAATTATCTTTTACATTGGTGGGTAAGAGTGTTAACCAAAATGATGTGAAGTTATTTTAGGATATGTATTGTTTTAATTAAATATTTTAATTTTTTTTATCATATATAATAATTATATCAGAATTATTTCTAGTAAAAAATAATTGTTCATATACCAAAAAGCATAGAATTGGATCTTCACATCACTTCTCTTATCCTTTTTGTTTGCGTCTCCGCAGAGAAATCTGTGATAAAAAAGCCTGTTGTACCATCCACATGATAGTACTAGTCCCATTCGTGCACCGCAAGCACGTACTTACTACAAATAATCCAACGCTCATTGCATATGCTCTTACATCATCAGAACCTAATAATAAGTTCCAGAGTCTCCAAACAATGTCACACTTTATACTCTTATAAGATGGAACAATCAAGCACACTCCAAATTAATAGCAACACCAAAACCACACATAAAAAAACATAGTGAGATATTACTAGTTTATTACCCATTTCATTTGCCTCTTGACTCGTGTAGTAGCCAATAGCCATGGTTTTCCAAACAAACATTAATCCTCACTTCGTATTGTTTCCTCTCATTCTCAAGGTCACATCATCCCCATGATGGACATTGCAAGACTATTGGCACGACGTGGTGTGATTGTTACCATATTCACTACCCCAAAAAATGCATCACGTTTCGATTCTGTTCTTTCTTGTGCTAAGTCAACCACAAGATGTTCCCATTCATGCAAAACAGGCATGCACGTACTTAGTCAATATCCAACGTTCATTTCATATGCTGTTCGTCATCACCACAAATAATTCCACTCCATTAAATGAAGGACAATCAAAAGCACACTTTTAACAGGCCAAATGAATTTTAATAATAAAAAGACGTGAATCTAAAAATATACTTTGGATATTGATATTTAAGTATCCCAATATTTTAAACACTTTTGTTGACATCTCTTATTTGTCTTTTATTTTCCTCTTCTTATTATATCAAATATCTACTATACTCATCACTTTTTTTTTTCTCTCTTTCTCTAAGTAGAATAACATATGAATATCCAAAAATCCATTAAAAAAGTATAGAAAAATAACGTATTTCATCTTAGTTAACAGACAGCATAGATAACTAGAACCACCACTATGAGCTGACCACATGCAAAAAGTGACAATACAGATTGGATAAATATATTTTGGACTCTCAATTCTTATTCTACACTTAATGAGAAAAAGAAAGAGAAAACAAAATAAAAGTATTATAAATAACCTGATATGATAAGTAAATAAAAAATATAAAAAAATTAATAAGATGTTGTTTCTCGTGCTATTTCATCAGGCCTCCAAATCCGGCTAGTACAACTCCATTTCCCATCAAAAGAGGCAGGACTACCTGAAGGGTGTGAGAATTTCGACATGGTAACTTCAAACAACATGTACAAAATGTTCCACTCCATCAACATGCTCCAAAAGCCAGCAGAGGAATTGTTTGAAGCACTAACACCCAAACCAAGTTGCATAATCTCTGACTTTTGCATTCCTTGGACTGCTCAAGTAGCTTAAAAGTATCACATACCAAGGATTTCATTCCACGGATTTTCTTACTTCTGCCTCCATTGCCTGCACATGATACAAACTTCAGAGGTTTGTGAAGGCATGAACACTTCAGAATCCACGTCCTTCACTATTCCTGGCTTACCAGACCAAGTTCAAGTTACCAAAGAGCAGCTTCCTGGAGTCATATGGGTTAATCATAAACACTTTTGAAGAGTTGGAGAAGGCATATGTGAAGGATTACAAGAAGGTAAGAAATGATAAGGTGTGGTGCATTGGTCCTGTTTCATTATGCAACAAAGATGGTTTGGATTAGCCTCAAAGAGGTAGCCATTCCTCAATTAATGAGTACCATTGCTTGAAGTGACTTGACTTGCAGCAACCCAAGTCTGCGATCTATGTTTCTTTTGGAAGCTTGTGCAAATTAATTCCTTCACAGCTTGTGGATCTGGACTTGGCCTTAGAAGATCAAGATACTAAAAGGCCATTTGTATGGGTTATTAGGAAGGGAAGTAAGTTGCAAGAGTTGGAAAAGTGGATCGGTGAAGAAGGTTTTGAGGAAAGGACCAAAGGGAGAGGCCTTATAATTCGAGGTTGGGCTCCACAAGTACTAATATTGTCACACCCTGCCATTGGAGGATTCTTAACACATTGTGGTTGAAATTCAACACTTGAAGGGATAAGTGATGGAGTGCCAATGGTTAACTGGCCACAATTTGGTGATCAATTTTTAAATGAGAAGCTTGTTACTAAAGTGTTGAAGATTGGTGTGAGCTAGGGTAGAGGTTCCAATATTAATGAAGTGGGGAGAGGAAGAGAAAATGGGTGTGCTGGTGAAAAAGGATGATATTAAGAAGGCAGTATGCATGGTGATGGATGATGATGGAGAAGAAAGTAAAGAGAGAAGAGAAAGGGCAACCAAACTCAGTGAAATGGCAAAGAGAGCGGTTGAAAAAGGGGGGTCTTCTCATCTTGAGAATAGAGAACCCTTTCTTTTATATCTGTATGAATTGATATTATTACATTTCAAAATTCCTATGACTTTGATTATCCATGACATTATGCAACAATCAAGTAGCAGGGAGGATATAAAGTTGACGCCTAAAGAGTCAAAATTTTCATGTAGCACTTGATTTGTTTTTGGTGGAATGCCTTTGTTATTCGACCATTACAAAATAATTAATTGTCTAGCTATGCCTTTAAAAATTAAGAGATGTTATGCTATGTTTTGTTTTTAAGAGTACTTATTTAATTTGTGGTGTTTTTTCTTTCTTTCTTTCCAGTTATGTTTTAGCTCTATATAAAGAGCGGTAACATGTTTGTAGTCAGTGTGCTTTCATAAATTAATAAATTATAGAATTCTAATTTTCTGCCTGTTCATATATTTTTTTCCAGTTTATTTTTGTTTTCTCCTTCAATGTAACAACAGTTTTTAACTATAGTGACATTTGCATATTCGATCATTTTATGTATCAGTTTTCCATAAGTGTGAGGATTGAGTACTAGAAAAGGTGAGTGGGAAACAAATTGTCTTCGTTTGATAATAAGTATGGCATATTTCTTAGCACTGTGATTTAATTTGCAATTCATTGGCGACATCATGGTAGAAAAAAATTGTATGATCAACGTATTGTATTTTTATTTTTGGTGTAAATCAACGTATTGTATTATGTATATTAAAATATATTTTTTTTAATTGTTAAGTTTAAAGTAGTACCCAACACGAAAACATTGATATTCGGTGGTTTTGTTCCCATGCATTCAGTCTTGGATGGCATGGTAGTTAGATATACAGCATTAATGGTCCGTGGTCTTGGCTTCATGGTTCTGTCGGTTACATGCATACATTTTGTTGGCGTTTGGTGGTTTTACATTTGGGTTTGGTGTTTAAATGCACATAAACTTATACGGTGGTTTTTATCTAATGGAGCCTGCCATGCATCGGGGTTTTTGTTTTACAGAAATCAGTGTTGGTAGGGTTATATTCATTGGTGTTGGCTAGTTGGGTTGTAGTTACATCGGGGTGGGGTCTGTTGGTTTTTCTTCCTCTTTATATGTAACTTTCTGGCACGTACTGTTGGTGCCATTTGAATGAATTTTCTCTTGACTGAAAAAAAAAAGCATTAACGTATATGGTAGTATATATTTATATGCTACATTGACGTATCTATATACTCTTCTTGGCACTTATAAGTATCCTTATTCCAACTTTCTCTAGCTTCTTAAACGCCAACTTAGCAAAAAATAAAAATAAAAATACTCGTTTGTTCATTGTTACGACTAGCTAGTTTGATGTCCCCTATTAAACGGGATCAATCAAATTTTCAACAAAGACCGGTCACCAACAAAAATATAAATATTTTTAATAACATGATTAAAAAAAATAAAAATAATAGTCTTATCCAACTTAATTAAGTTATTTTGTCCCGTTGGACCAATGTAATTTTGTTTATGCATGTGTATGTATTTATATTTTACTTCTCACTATATATATATAAATTTTATTTATTATATCATAAATAAATATAATTATAAATATAAATTGTGTCATTGATATGTTAGTTAATTTTTATATAAATTTTATAATTTTAAAAAATGAAATAACGTACGTACAAAAATAAAAAATAATTAATATAACTTGATAAGCATGGCTTAGTTATCAATCCATGTTTTTGTGTGGGAAACATGAGTTTCATTTCTGTGTAATACATCAATGGAAAGTGATGAAAAACTCTAAGGATGAGTACTAAATCTAGAATCAAGAAATAATCTCATCATCAACTCCAAAGTTTGAGGGGATATTTGAAAATTTTATTGAGGAGTCAAAAGTTCTAATGCTCTTTACAACAGAGTTAAAAAGGGATATTAAAGACATGTTTTTATTAAAAAAATAAAATTTATAAAATAAATAATGTAGAAATTATAATTGATAAATGTTTTTACAACTTTCTGTAATATTTTTTTTATAACTGTGTATGTTTAGCAATGAGAAATAAGAAAAAAGTACATCATCATATTTTCATTATACTTTTTTTTTTTGTCTAGTATACATCTAATGTTTTTTTTCTCCTCTGTCTATTCTTTTTTTGTTACGAAAAATATTATAAAAAAAAGTTATATAAATTAAAGATAGCTAGAGTATTTCATCTTTTAGTTTTATGGAGGCGAAGAGGCGCCACAGATAACTAGAGGCACTAAGCTAACCACATGCAAAAACTGCCAGTACAGATTTTCTTGCACTTCTCTTTCTCTCGTTGCGTCTCGGAAGAGAAATTTGTGATGTAAAAACCCTCTTAAGTCGACCACACGATGCTATTCCCATCCCATCCATGCACCACAATCACGTACTTACTCACTTTACATAATCCAATTCTCATTGCATATGCTCTTACGTCATCACCACAAATAGGATCACCGGGTCTGCATAAACTAGTTTGATAAAAAAAAATCCAATCGATATAATTTTAAACTGTTTTTAACCGATTCAACTTTATATTCAAGGGGTTAAATTGATTTAGAAACCAATCCAGAAATGAACTAGTTTTAAAAAAACTGTTTATGAACAAAACTGATTTTTAACCAGATTTAAATTAATTTTAAGAACTGGACTAATTTTGAATTAATTTTCAAACTGTTTTGTTCAAATAAAAAAATATTTAAGTTAAAATCATTCGATTAATCGAATCTATTTTATAGAAATAATTTGATTAATCAAATTAGTTTTATAAAATAATGTACTCTTTTTTTAAAAACTAATTTGAGAAAAAATCAATTCTATTTAGGTTTGATTGCAATCCGGTTCAATCTAAACCTATTCTTTTGCAAACACGTAACCACAAACTATGCCACTCTTTATAAAAATAGGAAAAGTTAGCAATCAAGCACACACTGCAAAAAGCAACAACTTGACTTACTAAATCTAATTTCATTTGCCTCTTGTAGTAGCCATGGTTTTCCAAACAAACAATAATCCTCACTTCGTCTTGTTTCCCCTAATGGCTCAAGGCCACATCATCCCCATGATGGACATAGCAAGACTATTGGCTCATCGTGGTGTGATTGTTACAATATTCACCACCCCAAAAAATGCATCACGTTTCAATTCTGTTCTTTCTCGTGCTATTTCATCAGGCCTCCAAATCCGTCTAGTACAACTCCACTTTCCATCCAAAGAAGCAGGACTACCTGAAGGGTGCGAGAATTTCGACATGATAACATCAACCGATATGAAGTACAAAATGTTCAATGTCATCAACATGCTCCATAAGCCAGCAGAGGAGTTCCTTGAATCACTAACACCCAAACCAAGTTGCATAATCTCTGACTTTTGCATTCCTTGGACTGCTCAAGTAGCTGAAAAGCATCATATTCCAAGGATTTCGTTCCACGGATTTTCTTGCTTCTGCCTCCATTGCATGCTCATGGTACACACTTCAAATGTTTGTGAAAGCATCACTTCAGAATCCGAGTACTTCACCATCCCCGGAATACCTGACCAAATTGAAGTTACCAAAGAGCAGATACCTATGATGATCTCAAATTCAGATGAAGAAATGAAGCACTTTGAGGAGCAGATTCGTGATGCTGAAATGAAGTCATATGGGGTAATCATAAATACTTTTGAAGAGTTGGAGAAGGCGTATGTGAGGGATTACAAGAAGGTGAGAAATGATAAGGTGTGGTGCATTGGTCCTGTTTCATTATGTAACCAAGATAATTTGGATAAGGTTCAAAGAGGCAACCATGCCTCAATTAATGAGCACCATTGCTTGAAGTGGCTAGATTTGCAGCCACCAAAGTCTGTGGTTTATGTTTCTTTTGGAAGCTTGTGCAATTTGATTCCTTCACAACTTGTGGAGCTGGCCTTGGCCTTGGAAGATACTAAGAAACCATTTGTATGGGTCATTAGGGAGGGAAATAAGTTCCAAGAGTTGGAAAAAAAATGGATCAGTGAAGAAGGGTTTGAGGAAAGGACCAAAGGGAGAGGCCTTATAATTCGAGGTTGGGCTCCACAAGTACTAATATTATCACACCCTGCCATTGGAGGATTCTTAACACACTGTGGTTGGAATTCAACACTTGAAGGGATAAGTGCTGGCGTGCCAATGATTACGTGGCCTCTATTTGCTGATCAATTTTTGAATGAGAAGCTCGTTACTCAAGTGTTGAAGATTGGTTTGAGTGTTGGGATGGAGGTTCCCATGAAGTTTGGAGAGGAAGAGAAGACAGGGGTGTTGGTTAAGAAGGAAGATATTAAGAGGGCAATATGCATTGTGATGGACGATGATGGAGAAGAAAGCAAAGAGAGAAGAGAAAGGGCAACCAAACTCTGTGAGATGGCAAAGGGATCAGTTGAAAAAGGAGGGTCTTCTCATCTTGACTTGAGTTTGCTTATTCAAGACATTATGCAACAATCAAGTAGCAAGGAGGAAGTAAGGACGACCCTTTAAGAGTCGCAATTTTCTTTCATCTAATTTTAGTCTCTTTTTCTTTTTTAAAATTCTTAATTTTAGTCTCTATTTTAATATGATATTTAATCTTCATATTTTTAAAATTTACAATTTTACTTTTCTCATTTTAAAATAAAGATATTTAATCTTTTAGTTTTGTAAAATTCTCAATTTTTGTTTTTTCATCAAGTTAGGAAAATGTTTATTGGCAAGAAACTAACGTGACATGATCCAAATTTAGTAGCATGACATGAAATTATTTGTTTAGTCTATATTATAATCAACATTAATCTCTTAACTTTGACAGGATTATCAATATAGCAAATTTAATAAAAGTTGGGGATTAAATATCTTTATTTTAAAATAAGGAGATTAAAATTAGGGATTTTAAAAAATAAAAATGACAAATTGTCTCTATTTTAAATATAGGGGACCAAAATTGTGGATATTAAAAATTAGGAAACCAAAATTATATTTTAACCATTTTATGTTTTATGTATGTAGTGCTTGATTTGTTTTAACTATATAATATTTACATGCTCATTTTTGTTTATTACTTTTATACATATTATACACATTTTATTATGTATGAGGAGTGTTAACAACATATTTTCTAATACTCATCTTAACACAACTTTGTAATTAATTAAAATTTATTGAAAATTTTAAAAATAGATATTAAATATGATATGAGATTTGAAATTTTAACCGATAAGAGAAATAATTCAAAAAAGAGTGTGTTATTAGCATTTCTTTTTCTTTATACTAATTTATTGGGTCTAACAAAAAGAGTTACTCTCCCACAACATGATGAATTCTAATTTGAATTCTGACTTAGAGATATGTTTATATTTAATATGTATCAAATCGAGACAAACTCTAAATACTAAATATGACCTCAAAATAACAAGGGTCAAGTCGACCAGTAGACAAGGGGAGACACATGTAAAAAGTATACATTTTTGTGGTTAAAAAGATGAGAGAAAATTAAATTTGAAATTCTCTTTTTATAGTAAAAAATGTAAGTGTGGGGATAATCCAAAAAAATGAGTGGGGCATGAAATGATTTCTTTTGTGAATTATAATAATTTTAATTATTTTATTCGAAATATACTTCTTTGCGAAGTGCCTTAATTTCGAAATATTCTAGAATGATAACCGAGGACATCTAACGAGAATTGGAAATAAAAGGGAGAAGTATATATATATATATATATGTGTGTGTGTAATATTAACATTAAATTTATTTATAATAACACTGTAATATTTTTTAAAATTTATCCTTAATATTATCGAGATTTTATTTATTTATTTAATCTTTATAGGAGAAAAAATTAAGAGTAACATTTAATTATGAATTAAAATAAATAAGAACATTTTAATTAAAGAAATAATAAATATATAAGACAATTGAAATGAAATCTTATTAAACGGACAATTTTTCTTCTTCAAAAATATGTCTTGTAAATAGGAAGATAACAAGTGTTATGGATAAAATTGATAATTGGTTCCTATAATAATATACTTCTAAGTCTATATAAAAAATCTGTTCATAAGTGTTAACTGAGGTTAATATTAGAAATATGAAATTTATCTATATTCATGTACCTAGAATCATATATATTGGTTAAGACTTAAGAGTAAAAGTACAATATATGTTGTTACACTAAAATGACATTTAATTACTTACAAAAATATGAGTTCATTATCAAAGAATTAATTCCAACTTTGACACTTATAGTGAAAATATTATTAACTAGATATCTTTTAAGTGTTTTATGTGAGTACATCAATCCTTTTTTCATGATGTTTTAGATGGTGTTTGATTTAAGAGAGTAAAACAGAGCTGAAAATGATTTGAGATGAAAGTTAAAAGTCATGTATTATTGATAAAAATGAATTAGTGTGAAAGATTCAAAATAGTGGGTGGGTTCCCTATTAATCTTTCATTCCAAAATGAGATCAAAAGAGACCAAAATTACAGTAAAATGAGAGAGGGAGACATTTTTTGCTTAAATTTACAATAGTAAACCTTCTTCGTTTTTTTCTTTTGTTTTTTTGCTGCTGTGGTGCCTAAGCTAATCCTCTCATTGGTATGCATTACACACTTTTTTTTGTCTTTTTCCAACACAGTTAAAAAAAATTCTTTGAATTTGGCATATAATCAGTTATACAATAAGTATAATCGATTATGTGCTCCCAATTTTAACAAATTTACTTAAATAATTTTGTCATAAAAAAACAAAAGAAAAAAAATACTATTTAAATGAGAGGTATAATATGAATTATATTAATCAATATATTTCTTTTTTTATCTCTCAATCAACTTTTATTTAATCTTTTATCTCTTTGATATTTTATTTTATATCAATCAAATTTATTTATTTTTTTTATCATTTTTCATTCACGAACTTTCTTATGGTTTAAGGATATGTATGGATTTGGCATTATTAGTATGATGTTTTAATGAAATGAACTAATAGACTAATTATATTAAAAAATAATTAATGTCATTATATATAATATTAAAATTTATTAAAAATTTTAATGTATATTTAAAACACATAAGTTTATATAATAAATTTATAATGATTAATTTAATTTATATATAAATATTTAAAAATAAAAATCATAAGTTTAAATAAAATTGGTAATAGAACTGAACCTTCTCTCATCGCTTCTACCTCTTAACCTTTGTGCTTGCGTCTCAGCAGAGAAATCTGTGATTCAAAAGCCTCATACATCGTCCACAAGATTTCCCATCCAATCATCCGTGCACCACAAGCACGTGCAGACGTGCTTATTTCAAATAATCCAACTTTTATTGCATATGCTCTTACATCATCAACAACTAAGATGTTCGAGAACCCCATAAACTACGTCACTATTTATTATTATAAAGAGAGACAATCAAGCACATGCAAAGAGCAACCCAAAACCACTCGAGAAAAGAAACATAGTGAGATACAACGTAGTTCTACACATTTCATTTGCCTCCTGTAGTAGCCATGGTTTTCCAAACAAACATTAATCCTCACTTCGTATTGTTTCCTCTCATGGCTCAAGGCCACATCATCCCCATGATGGACATTGCAAGACTATTGGCACGGCGTGGTGTGATTGTTACCATATTCACCACCCCAAAAAATGCATCACGATTCAATTCTGTTCTTTCTCGTGCTATTTCATCAGGCCTCCAACTTCATGTAGTACAACTTCATTTTCCATCAAAAGAAGCAGGTCTACCTGAAGGGTGTGAGAATTTGGACATGGCAACTTCAACCGACATATACAAAATGTTCAACGCCATCAACATGCTCCAAAAGCCAGCAGAGGAATTGTTTGAAACACTAACACCCAAACCAAGTTGCATAATCTCTGACTTTTGTATTCCTTGGACTGCTCAAGTAGCTGAAAAGCATCATATTCCAAGGATTTCATTCCACGGTTTTTCCTGCTTCTGCCTTCATTGCCTGTACCAGATACACACATCAAAGGTTTGTGAAAGCATTACTTCAGAATCCGAGTACTTTACTATTCCTGGCATACCTGACAAAATTCAAGTTACCAAAGAGCAGATACCTGCAGGACTCTCTAATGAATTGAAGGACTTTGGAGAGCAGGTGCGTGATGCTGACATAAAGTCATATGGGGTAATCATAAATACTTTTGAAGAGTTGGAGAAGGCATATGTGAGGGAATACAAGAAGGTGAGAAATGATAAGGTGTGGTGCATTGGTCCTGTTTCATTATGTAACAAAGATGGTTTGGATAAGGCTCAAAGAGGCAACCAGGCCTCAATTAATGAGCATCATTGCTTGAAGTGGTTAGATTTTCAGCAACCCAAGTCTGTGGTTTATGTTTGTTTTGGAAGCCTGTGCAATTTGATTCCTTCACAACTTGTGGAGCTTGCCTTGGCCTTAGAAGATAGTAAAAGACCGTTTGTATGGGTCATTAGGGAGGGAAGTAAGTACCAAGAGTTGGAAAAATGGATCAGTGAAGAAAGGTTTGAGGAAAGGACCAAAGGGAGAGGCCTTATAATTCGAGGTTGGGCTCCACAAGTACTAATATTATCACACCCTGCCATTGGAGGATTCTTAACACATTGTGGTTGGAATTCAACACTTGAAGGGATAAGTGTTGGAGTGCCAATGGTTACCTGGCCTCTATTTGCTGATCAATTTTTAAATGAAAAGCTCGTTACTCAAGTGTTGAAGATTGGTGTGAGTGTTGGGGCAGAAGTTCCAATGAATTGGGGAGAGGAAGAGAAAACTGGTGTGTTGGTGAAGAAGGAGGACATTAAGAGGGCAATATGCATGGTGATGGACAATGACGAAGAAGAAAGCAAAGAGAGAAGAGAAAGGGCAATCAAACTCTGTGAGATGGCAAAGAAAGCGGTTGAAAAAGGGGGGTCTTCCCATCTTGACATGACTTTGCTTATACAAGACATCATGCAACAATCAAGTTGCAAGGAGGATGTAACGTATTGACGCCTAAGAGTCGCAACTTATATGTAGCGCTTGATGTTTTTAATGGTTAAATTTTTAAAAGTTTACTAAATTTTCTTCTTCTTTTCTTATGTAACTATCTTTACTTATTTGAGTGGGTATTGTCATGTTAAGGTATGGATATAGTCTGATTTTGGGGGGAAATTGTGCATGTAATGAAAATGGGTACATGTCTTTTTTATGACAAGTATAGTTTATGTTATTTATTTTTAATGTATTTCACAAAACTATGAATGAAATTGATGGCTATGTATGGTATTACAGCAAAAAATGGAAGTTGTTTTGCTCTCCCATTTTCCTCTCCTCTGTTTATGGCTTCTATGTTTCACGGTTCTGCTACTATTGTATGTTCTAAACTTCTAATAGTGATGTCTACAGTGGTGTTCTTATAGATTGTGTCTGGAAAAATTTAGAGGAGATATAAACTTTGGTGAGAGATCAAATAGCATTAAATCTTTATTGTTCTTCGAATTTTGAAGAAAATGTATCACATATAGACTGTCAAAAATAAGATCAGTTTTTAAAGTTTTTTGGCTTATGGGAGTATGTTGATCAGGATAAACAAGTTTCACTATTGAGAGTTAATACTACAATAACTCAAATCAAGCAACATGAGGAGGAGACTATAAAGAAGGATAAATATTTTTTCATGTGTGCATTTTGACATATGATGATGAATTTACAAGCATTATGCATATGGAAACAATCAAACAAGTGTTAGTCAATCATTAGTGTTACAATTGGACCTTATTAATTATTGGTCATTAGCTAATTATTAGTATTACAAGTCAGTCTTTTTAGGTTAATTTTAATTAATTATCAGTGTTATAGTTACATATTATTAAGACTTGATTAATCAATATTGTTACACTTGCTCCTTCCTGAATCATCATTGTTACACTCCAACCTAATTAAGCTTAGCTCATTAGAGTTAATAGTGAACTTCATTATGCCTTGGATATTCATTAGTTTTACAACGGGGGGACTTATTGAGCTTACTCAACATCAACTTAATACTTCATATTGTATTCATAGGGGCTAAATTCTTATTCTTACTTATTATTTCTAATATATGTGAAATATTTATTATATTTTCGTATTTCAAGTTTATTTTGCAACAAAAAACATTATAAATTTTTTTATTGATAATTTTAATTATTTTAACTATGTATTATATTATCAATATTGATATTTTCAATTTTATATTATAGGATAAAATATGATTTTAGCCCCTATAAAAGTTTTAATGTTTGATTTTAGTCCCTTAAAAATATTTTATCCTATATTTTGGTCCTTCTGATTTAAAAATGCACCACCTTTTGGTCTTCAAAGTGGCTAAAATAATACCTTTTTTTTCTACTATCAACGTGTCAACATGTAAAGTGTATTTATTTTAAAATAAACTAAAAACTACGTCGCAAAATACATTTATGTTAGGCCTTTTTAGAAAAATTAAAATAAAATTATTTTGTGATTATTACATTATTTTATTTATAATTTTAATTATATATGAAAATATTTATGAGATTACTAGTGTTAATAATTAAATATTAATAATCATAGGAATATAAATATCAAAATAGCGACTGACTAATTTTCTGTCGCTAAAGTGGCATGACTTGTCAAATAAATATTCAGTCTCAAATCAATCGCTAGAATTTCCAGAAAATAAATTTTAAAATTTAAACCATGTTGCGACAGAATTAACAACTAATAGTGTTGCCACAGAATTACCATTAAGATAGTGTTGCCACAGAATTACCATTAAGATAGTGTTGCCACAGAACCCTTTGGTCGCAAAACTAGTCGATGTTTTTGGCAAATGATGCCATACTGTAGCTATATCGGTTGCAGTTTGCGACAAGCATTTTTCGGTCGCTAATTAGCATTTTTCTATGAGTATTTTTTAAAAATATCCAATATGTGTAATTTATTGAGTCATTATACTTATGTGAATAGTAATTAATGAAAAAATATATATAATTGTAAATAGAAGTAACAGACAATAAACCTACTGCTATGTTATTGTGACTGTAGTCACAACCTCGCATAACGCAGCACGTTTCACGTCAATCATTGATCGTTATATTGAGTCTGGATTTCAAATTAGATTGGTTCAACTTCAATTCCCATGTGAAGAAGCTGGAGTACCTGATGGATGCGAGAATCTCGATATGATACCTTCACTTAGCACAGCCACAAGTTTCTTCAAAGCAACAAGTCTTCTACAACAACCAGCGGAAAAACTCTTTGAAGAGTTAAAACCACCACCAAGCTGCACAGTCTCTGATATGTGTTTGCCATATACAACCCAAATCGCCAAAAAAATTCAACCTTCCCAGGATTTCTTTTGTTGGAGTAAGTTGCTTCTGTCTTTTGTGTATGCATAATATAACCATCCATAATGTTAGGGAGAGCGTAACATCTGAGTCAGAGTACTTTGTTCTGCCTGGTACCCTTTACAAAATTGAGATTACCATAGCACCGGCTGGACAGCCCATGAATGAAAGCTGGAAAATATTAATGAAGAAATTAGGGAAGCTGAAATGTCTAGTTACCGGGTAATCATGAATTTTTTTGAAGAGTTGGAGCCAGCATATGCAAGGGATTACAAGAAGGTCAGGGGCGATAAAGTGTGGTGTATAGGCCCTGTGTCTCCAATTAACAAGGATCATTTGGATAAGGCTCAAAGAGGTAAGGCCTCAATTGGTGTGTCCCAACACTTAGAATGGCTTGATTGTCAGAAGCCAGGGACTGTAATCTATGCATGTCTTGGAAGCCTTTGCAATTTAACAACACCCTAGTGGATAGAGCTTGGTTTGGCCTTGGAAGCATCTGAAAGACCCTTCATTTGGGTTATTAGGGAAGGAGGTAATTCAGAAGAATTGGAGAAGTGGATTAAGGAATATGGATTTGAGGAAAGGACCAATGCTAGAAGCCTTCTCATTCGGGGTTGGGCTCCGCAAATATTAATATTATCTCACCCTGCTGTTGGAGGGTTCATAACACACTGTGGTTGGAACTCTACCTTAGAAGCAATATGTGCTGGGGTGCCAATGCTTACATGGCCACTTTTTGCGGATCAGTTTTTGAATGAAAGTCTAGTCGTGCATGTACTAAAAGTTGGAGTGGAAATTCCGCTTACATGGGGTAAGGAAGTGGAAATTGGTGTGCAAGTGAAGAAGGAAGATGTTGAAAGGGCAATAGTAAAGTTGATATATGAGACAAGTGAAAGTGAAGAAAGAAGAAAAAGAGTGAAAGAACTTGCTGAGATGGCTAAAAGAGAGGTAGAGAAAGCGGGTTCATCTCAATGATTTCATTCTAATGTGACCTTGCTTATCGAGGAAATCATGCAAAAAACCAAGAGAGATGTGTGATAATCTCATTTATTGCCAGAAAACAGTTTGAAGAAGAAGGCCAAACTTTTTATTTTTTCACTTAATTTTTATTTGTCTATCTTTTAAATGCTGTCCAGTGTCCATGACCTCTTTCAAATTTGCGAATTATCAATCTTTTCTTTTCCTGAGAGCCGAATTATCTATCTTTGGAATGGTGTACCATGACCTCTTTCAAAATTTATTTATAACTAAACTCGATTATTCAAACTCTGTTTTTTGTTCTACTGTATGCCCATTCACCAGGCCTGCAACAATCTTTTTTGAAAGGATAAAAGGGAGTGTGTTATGTTGTATTCCTTTGTCATTTTGACAGACATACAGGGCTTGTTTGATTTTCTTTTCTTTTTTATTTAAAAAACTGTTTCTTAAAATAATTTTACTTTACTTAAAAAATAAATTTATCATGCATAGTTTATTAAATTTTGAAAACGGTTTATAAAATAAGTATTTTAAAAATAAAAATCAAACACACTTTAAATATACAATATTTTTATTATTATTTTAAGGGGGCCGAGTCTAAAAATTATAAAGCTAAACAAACACATTACCAAGAAATAGAGGGAGAAGATGAGGAAGGAGGAAAAAAGAAAAGAATGGAAATGAGTTATTTTGTAGTTGGAAAGAAAGAGAATTTTTTTAAAAAAATTATGTAATTGGATTCAACAAAAAAGAATTCACGCTTAACTACGCGGATATGCATAAAATTGTGCCACCCGCATGCTGTAATCGATTATGTGTGGGTTTGCTTCGGCATTAAAAACGCACGTAATTACTTATTTTCATGACGTTCAACTTGAATAAGGACGCAGAAATTACAAAGGAGAGCGTTAGTTGAACGTGGATCGGTGGATTCAATTATACATGTATCCAAATAAGTTATATGATGATTCCATATATAATCAATTAACATAATGTCTTTTTTGTTTTTTTGTTTTACGTACGAAAACACGCCAAAAGCCTCCCGATTTTTCTTTAGAATTAATAGGCAGAGAGCGTCTTGTTGTTGTGTATTCCTTTCTTTTACTTTCTAACATGGAAACTTCTATGGTGAACAAGGAGTTTGAGCAAGACCGCTTTCCTTTTCTCGTTGCGGAAACTGCTTTGCCGCCACAACGACTCTAACTTCAGGCACGCGATGAAGAACTAGATCCGCATGGAAGGCTTGTTCTCCGTCGCTTTCCTTTTCTCTTTATTTTTTTCAACCAAATAATTTCTACTCTTTTTTTCGCTTCCGTTCACTCCCTCATTCCTCGCAGTCAAACTGTACAGGTGAGACTTGGGAGACAGGCCCATGCATTACATGCATCCTGCAAAAAGAGAAAGGACCGCATGTGACCGTGAGGGGATTTAGAAAATATAGTTCTTTTTTATATGAATCAAAAAAATTAAACAAATTTAATCACTTAAACAATATAAAATTAGATATTTTTGTTTATATTTGATTGAGTGCAGATAAAATATAACTTCTGCCCACATAAAGTATACTAATAAATATTGAATTATTGAATTATTTCATTTTCACTTTTTTATATCACAATAATATTCTTGTGTAAATAAATATTGAAATCTTGATTAGTATGGTTGTTTGTTGCTTTAAATAATTAAGGCTCCCATGACCGGCATGCCATCCATAAAAGGGACATTTTTTATGATGTTACGTAAAAATAAAATTAACTTTCAGCTTCGTGTATTTGTTCCAACAGATGATGCAATACTAAAAAGACAAAAGGCTGGGAATTTTTCAATGCACTGTCTCATAATCCAACGTGAATTTTGTAGCACTTAGCTTGCATCAACAGTAGTGCGATGTATAAAAATAGAAGTAAAAAAAAAAAATAGTTAAATGAATGCTCTAAAAAGATGTTAGAATTTCTCCACTCATTGCGATTTAATTTACATGGTCCAATTATATGTATACCAGGCATTATTCTCACTCTAATTAAGACTCTTTTGGCCGGCTTGCAATCGACAAAAAGGATTGGACATTGTGATATATAACAACAAAACTTTCCAACTTCATCTATTTGTTTCAACAGAAGATGCAAAGCCAAAACAGGCAAAAGGCAACGGAATTTGCAATGCACTGTCTCATAATCCAAGGTACTAACGTAATTGTGTAGTAAGCTCTTACATCAGCAATAGAGCCACGAATGATGAATATAAATACCGTAAAAATAAACAAGCTGAAGTCGATTCAATGTGTCATCATATCTTTCCACAACAAGAATAATGGGTGCCCAAGAACAGCAACTCCACTTTGTCTTGTTTCCATTGATGGCACAAGGCCACATGATCCCCATGATGGACTTCGCAAAAATATTGGTGCACCGCAATGTTATTGTGACTGTAGTCACAACACCGAATAATGCAGCTCGTTTCACTTCAACCTTTGATCGTTATATTGAGTCAGGGTTTCAAATCAGATTAGCTCAACTTCAATTCCCATGCAAAGAAGCTGGAGTTCCAGATGGATGCGAGAATCTCGATACCATACCTTCACTTGGAATGGCCGTGGGTTTCTTCAATGCAACAAACTTTCTACGTGAGCCAGCGGAAAAACTGTTTGAAGAGCTAGCACCACCACCAAGTTGCATAATCTCTGACATGTGTTTACCATACACAAACCACATTGCTAAAAAATATAACATTCCCAGGATTTCATTTGTCGGAGTAAGTTGTTTCTATCTCTATTGCATGACTAATGTACGCATCCATAATGTTATGGAGGGCATAGCTAATGAATCGGAGCACTTTGTTGTGCCTGGTATACCTGACAAAATTGAAACAACCATGGCTAAGACAGGACTAGCAATGAATGAAGGAATGCAACAGGTCACTGATGCAGTGTTTGCAGTTGAAATGGAAGCTTATGGGATGATCATGAATTCTTTTGAAGAGTTGGAGCCAGCATATGCAAGTGGATACAAGAAGATGAGAAACGATAAAGTGTGGTGTTTGGGACCACTGTCATATAGCAACAAGGATCACTTGGATAAGGCTCAGAGAGGTAAAAAGGCCACAATTGACGAGTGCCACCTGAAGAGCTGGCTTGATTGTCAAAAGCCTGAGACTGTAATATATGCATGCTTTGGAAGCATATGCAATTTAACAACACCACAGTTGATAGAGCTTGGTTTAGCCTTGGAAGCATCCGAAAGACCCTTCATTTGGGTTTTCAGGGAAGGAAGTATGTCCGAAGAATTGGGGAAATGGGTTAAGAAAGATGGATTTGAGGAAAGAACCAGTGGTCGTGGCCTTCTAATTCGGGGTTGGGCTCCTCAGTTACTAATATTATCACACCCTTCTGTTGGAGGGTTCATAACACACTGTGGTTGGAACTCTACCTTAGAAGCAATATGTGCTGGGGTGCCAATGGTTACATGGCCACTATTTGCTGATCAGTTTTTGAATGAAAGTCTAGTTGTGGAAATATTACAAGTTGGAGTGAAGGTTGGGGTGGAGAGACCTGTGACATGGGGCAAAGAAGAGGAAGTTGGTGTGCAAGTGAAGAACGAAGATGTTGAGAGGGCGATCACAAAGTTAATGGATGAGACAATCGAACGAGAGGAAAGAAGAAAGAGGATAAGAGATCTTGCTGAGAAGGCTAAAAGAGCTACAGAGAAAGGGGGATCTTCTCATTCTAATGTGACCTTGCTTATCCAGGACATCATGCAAAAAATCAAACGAGACGTATGATGATATCAGCTTTCAGTACTAATTTGAAATAAAAGGCCACACCTTGTAGTTTTTCGCTTAACTCTCTATCTTTTGAATACATGATCATGATCTTTTTTCAAATTTATTGCCAATTTGTGCAAGTCATACAATTTTTTAGGAGATTATTTTTGTCTCAGCAGTACTGAATTTGTAGTTCGTGTTTGTATTCACGTTTCATCACCTAAAATCATGTTAAAATGCTAACTAATGTAATTTCAAAAAGATAGTCACCCGTTTGATCCTATGTTAAGAAATTGATTCCTAATCTAAAATTAATTTTAAACCAATTTCAATGTCATCAGCAGGATGTAATTTGATTAGCCCAGAGGAATTGTCATTTTCAATGTTTTGACTTGGTTTTTCTATGAAGTTGGACCATATACGGCAGCTTTTGTTAATGCCAGCTA
Organism: Glycine tomentella; assembly: GCA_007407185.1. NCBI lineage: Eukaryota > Viridiplantae > Streptophyta > Magnoliopsida > Fabales > Fabaceae > Glycine > Glycine tomentella. The sequence continues at coordinate 3,240,087 of PYAF01001177.1, forward strand.
CATGGGCCTGCGACATTATTTTATTTAGGATAAACGGATTGGCTTCTTCAGTTTGTATTATTCCCTTGTCAGTTATAATTAGACAGACATATAGAATGAAAATTCATTTGCGCTAAGCAACTAGTAATAAACAAATAAGCGTGGCAACAAGGCAGAGAGACAACCAAATTTCTGTATTGGGAGCCCCTTTCTGTGTTGGGGTCCATTTCTACACCATCAGCTAATACAAGTTTTAAAACCTCATTTTTTTTTCCTTCCAATATATTTTTTTTTCTATTTCTATATTGAATTTATATTTTCATATTTATTTATAGATTTCGATTATAGATTTCGATAAACTTTTTTATAAATTTTTAGTTTAGAATTATAATAGTTTAGAATGCGAATATAATAAAATTTATATACTTAAAGAATTTTTATTATAAATAATTATAGCTTATAACATAATAATAATAGAATTTCTAATATTTAAAATAAAAAATATAGTCTTAATGAAATATTAATATCTCATTACTATTATATTTATATTTTCAATTTTCTATTTTATCATTTTTATTTTATTCATTTGTTTTTTGGATTGTATTATGTTTGGATTGATTTATCCTTTTTAGGGAGAAGTCTTGTTGGAAAAAAAAAGGGAAAGATGAGTGCAACGCTATCTTAAAATAATGTGTACATTTTGATTTTGCATTGATTTCCAGAAATCAACATTTTGATTTAGCTACTATAAATAAATACAGAAATTGTGTATTGTTAGAGTTGTAATTAAAGTGTCTAAATACAAGAGTTTTTGAAAAAAGTTCTATCTCTTAAATACAAAATGGATAAATAAAATGCAATCTGCATGCGGCAATCTTTAATGATCAAAACCAATTTGGAGCTGGCATTTGTTTTCAAGATGATGCAGGAGATTTCATCAAAGCAAAAACAGCATTCTCTCATGGTATTCCAACTCCGGCAGAGGCAGAAAGCTGGGCTCTTCTCCAAGCTATCCAATGGGAAGCACATCTTGGTTATGAAAGGGTAGTTTTTGAGAGCGATTGTAAACTGGTTGTTGACTATGTCACTCATGACACCAATGGTATATGAGTACATCTAACTTGCATG
>PYAF01001177.1:3249114-3296297 GCA_007407185.1 Glycine tomentella
TGAACATAATTAAAAAAAAAAAAATTAATATTTTTTTCAAAATACTCTTATTTAATATTTATTACTAATGATATAAGTATCAAATATCAAAATATTAAATAAGGGTATTTTAATTTAAGCATAAAAAATTTTAGTTTTATTAATTATTTCTTAATCCTAATGTAATAACCTTAAACATAAAGATATAATTAAAAAAAAGTAGTATCTACCATTAATTTTTTACATTGACAACAAAACTCAATTTTTTTTTTTTTAATTATGTTCAAACCGATGGAACATTCCATTTTGACAGAAAGCCACATAATCCTAATTTATATTGAGTAATGAAATAAAAATATTTTTTTTTATTTTAAACACTTCATTAACATCTTTTATTTTTTTTATCTCATTATACTACATCACAAAATTTATTGTACTTATATTTTTTTAATTATTATCTCTTTCTAGATGTTGGATAAGTTAAGTGTTTTCATCAAACATTTTTCGTCTATATAATATTAATAGGTAGATTTTAAAGACGTGTTGACTTACAATACTTCAAGTCTTCCACTAATAACAAACCATGGCGACTTGACTCATAACTTTGCATAGGTAGGCGCTTACATCACAGAAATAGCTATATCATACTTTCTAATTGAAGTGTCTAGTAGTTAATAAACAAGTGCATTTGAGAATTGAAAATAGTATCTGTTATTCGACCAATCTAAATCCAAATGGCATCCCAAGAACCTCAGCTTCACTTTGTTCTGTTTCCTCTCATGTCCCCAGGCCACTTGCTCCCCATGACAGACCTTGCAACAATATTAGCACAACATAACATCATTGTTACTGTAGTCACAACCCCACATAACGCTTCTCGTTTATCAGAAACCTTTACTCGTGCTTCAGCCTCAGGGCTTAACCTCAGATTAGTTCAACTCCAATTTCCATCCCAAGATGCTGGATTTCCAGAAGGGTGTGAGAATTTTGACATGCTTCCTTCAATGGGTATGGGTTTGAATTTCTTCCTTGCTGCAAACAACTTTCTACATCAACCAGCAGAGAAAATGTTTGAAGAGTTAACACCAAAACCAAACTGCATAATCTCTGATGTGAGTTTGGCGTACACAGCCCACATCGCCACCAAATTCAACATCCCCAGAATTTCTTTCTACGGAGTTAGCTGCTTCTGTCTCTTGTGGCAGCAAAAGTTGGTCACTTCTAATCTTCTCGAGAGCATAGAAACAGATTCAGAGTACTTTCTGATACCTGACATCCCTGACAAAATTGAGATCACCAAAGAACAGACGTCCAGACCAATGCATGAAAACTGGAGCGAGTTTGTCGACAAAATGGCGGCGGCGGAAGCGGTTACTTATGGCGTGGTGGTGAATTCTTTTGAGGAGTTGGAGCCAGCATATGCAGGGGAGTTCAAGAAGATCAGAAACAATAAAGTGTGGTGTGTAGGCCCTGTTTCACTCAGAAACCGGAATCAATTGGACAAGGCTCAGAGAGGGAACAAGGCCTCAAGTGATGCGCACAGTTGCATGAAGTGGCTTGATTTGCAAAAACCAAATTCAGTAGTTTACGTGTGCCTTGGAAGTATATGCAATTTAATTCCGTTGCAGTTGATAGAGCTTGGTTTGGCCTTAGAAGCATCTAAAAAACCATTCATTTGGGTTATCAGGGAGAGAAATCAAACAGAAGAGTTGAACAAGTGGATTAACGAATCAGGGTTTGAAGAGAGGACAAAGGGAGTGGGTCTTTTGATTCGTGGTTGGGCTCCTCAGGTACTAATACTATCACACCCTGCAATTGGAGGGTTCTTAACACACTGTGGTTGGAACTCTACCATTGAAGCAATATGTGCTGGAATGCCAATGCTTACGTGGCCGTTGTTTGGGGATCAATTCTTCAATGAGAAGTTCATTGTGCAGGTATTAAGAATTGGAGTAAGAGTTGGGGTGAAAACTCCTGTGAACTGGGGTAATGAAGAGAAAAGTGGGGTCTTGGTGAAGAAAGAACATGTTTTGAAGGCTATACAAGTCTTGATGAATGAGGGAAATGAAAGGGAAGAGAGAAGAAAAAGGGCTAGAGAGCTTGCAGAGATGGCTAAGAAAGCTGTGGAAGGAGGATCTTCTCAATTCAATGTAACCCAGCTAATACAAGATATCATGCAACAGGCCAACAAAGACTAGTACTAAAGATCATATTCGGTTATCAAAGGCATATTAATATATATACACTATTTCATAGGAAGTTCCTAATTAGCTTGCAGAGGGTTGTAAAATATACTGTGTAGCAAGCCTGTGAAGGCTTGAGAAAGAAGAGTATCCTGTGTAAACTCGAGTGATTACTATAATAAATTAATCCTTCTGGAAACAAAGAATGGATATCATCATATAGACTAAGGATTTGATGGTGAAATATACTTTGAGCTAATTGAAGTTTTAATTGTATATGTTTGATATCAAGTTTAAGCAAGGCCACCTTGAAGGACTAGGGAGGCAAGAAACAAATTTAATATTTTCTATGTTAGATTTGGCATCAGAATCAGCAATTGGTTGTTGCTTCTTGTGAAATATACATATCCTCTATCATGGGTGAGTGATCAACAATTAATACTGGTGGAGCATGGTATATGACTTTCCTAAGCTAATGCTCAAAAGAATCAACATATATTGGCTCAAGTTGAGCTAGTAACTCCTACAACCATATGAGCATCTGATCTTCCATGCTAGCATCTTGTTCATTATCCTAAGAAGCTTCAACCGCTACCACTTCCTTGTTTTGAGTTGATACGTCTTCATCTTCTGTGATTTTAAAATCTCAGTTTTCCCAGATGGATATACATGTATTTAGAAGTAGTATTAAGAGTAGGGATTGCATGACTACCTTGTCTGTTAGTTAACATTAGATCTTCCCTTTCTGCTTATAATATTAAAATGTATTTTATATTAATATTTAGCAACTCATTACCCAAATAATGAGACTGATATATATCTTACTGATTTGCTAATAAGCAAATAAGGAACTTTTCAAGAAATAGGATATATAAAATATATGCTTTTGATAACCGAAGATAATCCTTAGTCTTGTTTTTACTGTTGCATGATATCCTGGATTAGCTGGGTCACATTGAAGTGAGAAGATCCTCCTTCTACAGCTTTCTTAGCCATCTCCGCAAGCTCTCTAACCCTTTTTCTCCTCTCTTCCCTTTCATTTCCTTCATCCATTAACTTCTCTATAGCCCTCACAACATCTTCCTTCTTCACCAAGACCCCAGTTTTCTCTTCATCGCCCCAGAGTACCTGATTTTCCACCCCAACTCTTACTCCAATTCTTAGTATCTGCACAACAAAACTCTCGTTCAAGAACTGCTCCCCAAACAACGGCCACGTAAGCATTGGCACGCCAGCGGATATTGCTTCTAAGGTTGAGTTCCAACCGCAGTGTGTTAAGAACCCTCCAATTGCAGGGTGTGATAGTATCAGTACCTGAGGAGCCCAACCCCGAATCAAAAGACCCACTCCTTTGATCCTTTCCTCAAATCCATATTCCTTAATCCACTTCATCAATTCTTCTGTTTGATTTATTTCCCTGATGACCCAAATGAATGGTTTTTTAGATGTTTCTAAGGCCATACCAAGCTCTATCAACTGCAAAGGGGTTAAATTGCACATGCTCCCAAGGCACACGTAAACTACTGAAATTGGTTCTTGCAAGTCAAGCCACTTAATGCAACTGTGTGCATCACTTGAGGTCTTATTATTCCCTCTCTGAGCCTTATCCAAGTGATTCCTGTTTCTGAGTGAAAGAGGGCCAACACACCACACTTTATCGTTTCTGATCTTCTTGAAATCCCCTGCATATGCTGGCTCCAACTCCTCAAAAGAATTCACCACCACGCCATAACTTACCGCTTCAGCCGCCGCCATTTTGTCAACAAACTCACTCCAGTTTTCATGCATAATGCGTTGGTCTTGGCGTCTGTGCTTTGGTTGTCAGGGATGTCAGGTATCAAAAAGTACTCTGAATCTGTGGTTATGCTCTCAAGAACCTTAGAATTGGCCAGCTTCTCCAGCCAGGAGAGACAGAAGCAGCTAACTCCGTAGAAAGAAATTCTGGGGATGTTGAATTTGGTAGCGATGTGGGCTGTGTACGCCAAACTCACATCAGAGATTATGCAGTTTGGTTTTGGTGTTAACTCTTCAAACACTTTCTCAGCCGGTTCGTGTAGAAAGTTGTTTGCAGCAAGGAAGAAATTGAAGCCCATACCCATTGAAGGAAGCACGTCAAAATTCTCACACCCTTCTGGAAATCCAGCATCTTGGGATGGAAATTTGAGTTGAACCAATCGAAGGTGAAGGCCTGAGTCCGAAGCACGAGCGAAGGTTTCTGAGAAACGTGAAGCGTTGTGTGGGGTGGTGACTACGGTAACAATGATGTTATGTTGTGCCAATATTGTTGCAAGGTCAATCATGGGGAGCATGTGGCCTGGGGACATGAGAGGAAACAAAACGAAGTGAAGCTGAGGTTGCGGTACTTGGGATGACATTGGATTTGGATTGGTAGAATGATAAACACTTCTAAAATGCACTTGTTTATGGTCTGTTAGATACTTGTCTTAAAAGCATCACATAAATATTTCTGTTATATAAGCGCATACCTATTAATCAAGCTCGCAAGGCTTGTTATAATTAGTGGAAGACTTGGAAATATGGTAAGTCAACAGTCTCTAGTCTACCTGCGTTTAGGTTGAGGATTGTGTGGTTTTGTTTCAAGTTCAAGGAATTCTTTCCTTACACGGGAAAGAATAAGACTCAAATCTAAACTCTTCTTCCACAATGAAAATCCTTCTTATTCATTACCTGAATATATTATGTAATCCATTAACATGTCAGCCAATTGAAGGAAATATAAATATTGACTTTTTAAGTATTATTATAATATCATTTTTTTAACAATACATTAAAATAATATATTTATTTAGATTTTTAAATATTAAACATATTGACGTACATGAAAATTCAATCTTACAAACTTATTGTAGAACAAAATTTATATCATTTCAAAAATCTTATTACAAAGTAGTCTTTTGAATATGTTACCGTGATTGTTATATTAGAATTTAAAAATAAATTTTATCATATAAGTAAGTTAAAATTGATTTTCTTATAAATGTATGATGGGATATTAAGCTCAACTTTAAACACGAACTCCAATGCTAGAAAACACTAATTTTCACTAGACATTCAGCCTAGGAGACATTAATTTTAGTGTTGCAAGATACATCAAGTCACCAATTTTCATAAGCTACTTAGGGGTGGTTTGGTCAAAGCAAAAAACTATTATTCAAGGAATTTTTTTTGAAAAAATAATGGGAGTTGCACACCTTCACTTCATTATTTTAATTTAAATATATTTTTTTAATTCTCTCTCATTTTATTCATTCCACACCACTAAATCACGCTTTATGTTTGGGTTTGGGATGTTATGTTGTGGTTTTAAGGAGCTTTCCCAATATTTTTTGCCTAATGTCTTGGATATCTAGCCAACATTGAACGCTAGTGGAGAGTTATTTGTGGGCTATGACTTCATTTGTTATACGATGGGCCCATTTTAGCTGCTATTTACACCATTTTGCAACACTCATTCATCAGTATACGTTGGAAGACGTACAACTTCTCATAAGTACAATATTTTAAGTATTTTTGTTGCCATTTTTTATATAGAAACTAGATTTTATCTTAATAATTTATATAATAAATGTTAACATATATTAAAGGTCGACAGTAATTGTTACGATATAATTTTAATTAAAAAAAACAATAGTGAAAACTCAAATTTTGTCTTAATTTTAAAATGTTTATGGTTTGCGATGAACTGGTTATATGAATAAACGAAGATTTTAGTGAATTCATTAGTGTGTAATTTGCTTAGAAAGTTCTTCATTTCTTGGCATGGGATTTTACATACTGGAGTCACGAAAATTCAAAGGTACATTTGCTAAGAAACCTATATTTCTTCTTTGCAATTTATTATATATTACTCTTCAAAACCCACGTATTTACGTAGATTACTTGCAGGGACGGAGGGAACCTTCTTTTGAAACTAAGCTTAGAAAATTTCAGTATCCAATGGGCGGCGTTCTAGACTTTATTGTCAAGGTATTACACTTTTCAGTGTTTATATTAATCATCATATATAAAATACGCATCCCCATTGAAACTAAACGTTAACATATTAATATATTATAGTTATTTTCAATAGATAATATTGAAAGAAAATCAATTATCTCATTTTTTTAATATATTGATAAATTTATTTTTGAATTTTATCAAATAACATCTTTATAGTCTAAATAATATTCTGAATATAAACTTTTATACTGTATGCATGCATGCATGCATGAAGTAAAAGGTAAACGTATTCAGGATATATTATGAGAAGCAGTTGTAGATCACACCGTGGACACTAATTACGTACATTTTGATTTGTTTTAGTATTTTATCGCCATAAAATAATATACTCTCGAAGCTTTGAGATCATCAGCGGTTTAAAAAGAAACGTCATGTGTGACGAATGGCCAACAATGTATACATTGGCCTTCTCAATATATGTATACCATGTACCAAACCTATTTAATTTACACCAAAGGAAAAGATCATTTTATTAGCCACACAATTATTTTACTTATTCATTACGTAATGGCTTTGCCACTGATCAAGCAACCTCGATCATTTTGTGTTAGTTCCACTTCTGGCTCAAGGCCACATGATCCCCATGATAGACATGGCAAGTATTTTGGCAGAAAGAGGGGTAATTATGACATTGTTAAGTACCCCACACAGTGAGTGACAGATTCAAAAAAATAATCAAGGGCAACACCAATGGTGTCACTTAGTAGCGGGGGTTCGGGGATAGCGCCTTCGGAAAAAAAATTTGTAAATTTTTTTAAAAGGAACAAACATATAGCAAGACCAAATTGTTGTTTTGGATTGAATAGAACAATGAAAACAATCCATTGACCAAATTACTAGTTAGTTAGTTCCTACCTAATTTAGAATTTTGAACAATTATGTCAATACATACACCGTCCTGTCCTTGGTTGATTCTGCATTTTGCATATAGTAGCTAACTTTGTTCCAGAAGCCTATTGTATCCCACACGCTTTTTACTCGTTCTCTAGGTTGCTCACACAGTATACACAAGTTAAGGCAAGAAAACTCCCTTTTATTGAAGACGTGTTAGTGTAAGGAGGTAGCCACAAAGAATGTGCTAGAGAAAATGCTTTACTATAGGTGGGATTTGCAATTTCCAAAGTGCGTTCCAATTTTCTCTGACTTTAAGAGCATCTTTACATATCATTTTCTCCATCAAAATGTGGTAGACGGATTTAAGAGTCTAAATTCCAATTGCACTAGCTTTTCATATGGGGAGGTAATTCTGGTGTGTTGATCAAGGACATCATCTGGTAATTTATCTTGAAAATTTAAGGGGGCACTGCCCCCCAATCTTGAACCTAATCCGGCCATGCCCACACAATGCCCCAAGATTTGAGCAAACCATTATTAGAGCAGCAAAATCTGGCCTTCCAATTCAACTCCTATAAATCCCATTTCCATGCCAAAAAGTAGGACTTCCATTAGGCTGTGAAAACCTTGATACTTTACCATCAAGAAACCTACTCAGAAACTTTTATATTGCCCTTGACATGATCCAAGAGCCTTTGGAGAAGTACCTCCAAAACCACCCTTCTCTTCCAAGTTGCATTATAGCAGATAAATGTCTCTCTTGGACTTCTATAATGGCCAAGAATTTCAATATTCCAAGGCCTGTCTTTCATGGAATGTCTTGTTTTTTATTACTTAGCTCCTACAATATCAAGCTCTATAACTCTCATTTTTCTTGTTCTTCTGACTGATAACCTTTTCTCATACCAGGACTGCCTCAGAGGATTCAGATAACCAAAGCACAACTTCCTGGAGCATTTTTTTCTCTGCCTGATTTGGATGATTTTAGGCACAAAATGTTGGAGGCTGAAATGTCTGCTTCTGGGGTTGTGGTAAATAGCTTTGAAGAATTGGAGCAAGGTTGTGCTGAGTATGAGAAGGCCTTGAACAAGAGAGTTTGGTGCATTGATCCTTTGTCTTTGTCCAACAAGGATGGTTTGGACAAGTTTGAGAAGGGAAATAAGCCTTCAATTGAAGAGAAGCAATGCTTGGAATGGCTAAACTCAATGGAACCAAGATCAGTTATTTGTGTGTGCCTTGGCAGCTTGTGTAGGCTTGTTACATCTCAAATGATAGAACTTGGGTTGGGTTTAGAAGCATCAAATCAACCTTGTATTTGGGTAGTCAAAACTGCAGGAGAAGATCTTTCAGAGCTAAATAATTGGTCAGAGAATGAAAATTTTGATGAAAAGGTAAGAGGTAGAGGACTTTTCATAAAAGGGATGGCTCCACAAACTTTGATACTGTCCCACCCTTCAGTTGGTGGATTCTTGACCCATTATGGCTGGAATTCAACCATAGAAGGTGTGTGCTGCGGGTTGCCAATGATAACATTGCCTTATTTGCTGAGCAATTCTTAAATGAAAAATTAATTGTGCATGTTTTGAAGATTGGAGTTAGAATAGGTGTTGAGGTTCCGGTAAGGTGGGGTGATGAAGAGAAAGTTGGTGCAATATATGGTGAAGAAAAGTAGATCATGGAAGCTATAGAGATGGTGCATGGTGGGAGGTGAAGAGGGCGAAAAGAGGAGGAATAGAGCAATAGAGCTTGGAAAGATGGCAAGAAGGGCCATAGTGGAGGAAGGTTCATCTCACTTCAACATTTCATGCTTAATTGAAGATATTATGAAACATTAATTAATACGTACGTGCGCGGGTTAAGATCTTTGTTACAGCCGGTGATTAATAAGTGATCTTTGTTATTCCCTGTGTCATTTTCTCATGGATGACTTATAATTAATGAATAAAATAAAATAAACTTTTTGGTACCAAGAAATGTAAGAGACTACAATATTTTTTATGATAAAATATATATGGTTCTGCCGTTGACCGTTTTACATATATATACTTTTGGTCTTTCATTTGATGCGGTACATATGAAGGCTATTATTATCAATGTACTTAATTTTCTTGTTTCTGTTTATTCGTCATACGCAATAGCTATTTTATATTTTGTGATTAAATAACAGAACTCCTACAGGGATTAAATACTCAAACAGTTATATCCCTCTACAACTTGGTTTGAACTTTTATAAGTTACTTGAAATGCACTCATTAAACTGCTGAATGAACGAAAGAAAAAATAAAGACTTGATTGTACTTATTGGGAAAATATATGTTTAGTAATCGAGCTTTATTAATTGTTTCCCATTAGATATATGAAGGGTTAACATAGCTTTGAAAATAATTAAGAAGCCAATCATTTCCATCAATGTATGAAATATCCGTGTAGGAGTTTGCTTCGTAATCCCTGAGTTGCTTGGCATAAGGGACTCTGGATGAATAATTTGCTCCAGGTCCAAGACAACGGTACTCCCCAAAGAAGACGGTCCTGCATGTGTTAAACCAAAAATAACGCTCTTTACGTCAATCAAACTAGATACTGAATAACATAGACAAACTTTTTTTGAAAGCATTGATATAAAAATATTGTGGGAAAAAAAAGTAAAATTTCACCCAAAATTAATGAGTCCCAGATATATAGCATTTTATCCTTCATCCCCGTAGGAAGCAAAAAAGTACTAATTAGTTTTTAGACATATATAAGATCAACACAACATGTTCATTCAATAAGATTATTGGATGTAAAAATATAATGTGTTGAAATTGATCAGTTAAAAGATAAAAATGATAAGGAGGAGAAGGGATACATACTGGTCTCTAGAGGGATCTCTCCAATCGTTCCATCCATCAGGAGCTACGACATCAGACATGTATGTTCTTGAGAAGACCACAGTGGCATAGGCTCCCCAAGCTCTTCCAAGCCACACCCTCCCACTTCCACTTCCAACAATGCTACATTTCACAAAGGAAAATCCACTTTCCTCATTCATCGATTGCCTCCCTTGAGCGGTGATCGACCCACTAATCTCATCCTTCTCTTCTTTTGCCACACACTTTATGGTACAATCCTGCACGTGTCACAACTTAATTTGTGTGTTTTCCAATTATATATCACGTTTTCACCTAATGATATCATATTAATTGCACACTGCAAAATGCAAAGAGTGTGTTTGTGTGTGTATAAAACAAACAAAAAAAATAATGTTTTTAATCTAATTTAAATTATGTGAGTCAAACTAAGGATTTCAGTCCTTTAAAATGAAAAAATTATAATAATTGAATGGAAAAATGAATAAAATAAATTTAATTTAAGTATGTAATGCTAGAATGGCATTTACTTCACTTTGTCAAATGAATGATATATCCATTTATATACCTTCATATAATAACTTGTCATTTAATTAAAGCCCCCATCTGAGCATTACTAGTTTCACCTAATCTTTATTCACCAAAAATGCTTCACCTAATCTTTCAATTATGATGGGGCCACTAAAATTTAATTAAAGCCGTATTATTGCAGAGGATGCATATAATTAAGAGTGATCTGTTAATTTGTGTATGTGGTAACGGATTGCAGTAGACAAGACATACTTTAAAGGGAAGGCAGTTATTTATTTATATTATTTTATTTATTTTTACCTCATAAAGTGATTTAGCATTTCCAAATATGAAATCAATGGATCCTTGGATGAAGCATTCTTTAAAATAATGTCTTCCACTATCATCATTGAGTGTGTCCTGCGCACCATAGAACCCACATCCATAGAAAGCAGCTTGATCACCGGTAACCCTCAGTGCCACCGCTTGTGCCCCAACAACTCCTGGTGGCGGTGGAGGAGCCGTGTTCTTTTCAGAAAATCAAACGTAAAAATCCTAAGTCACAACATATATATACATGCTAATAATTTTCACAACGCATGCAAGAACGTGAAATTGAACAAAGTAAGTAACCAATTGAATTGCATGCATGCTTAATATCACCTTAAAGCTGATGTTGTAAGCAGTGAACTTAGAAGCAAGGACGGCGAAGGAGTAGCTATAGGAAGTACCGCCGGTGGAATTTGCGGTGTCGTTCCATTCTATGGTTGTATTCAGATACCCTTGACCTTGAATTATCAAGTTAGTTTTGTTGGCCTGCACCACTACCTTCTCCCTGTCATTTGTAAAAGAATTGAGAATTTTTCTTTTAATTTTAAAATTAAAATTAATTAATTTAAATGTCCTTCTAGTGAGGTTGTACGTTGTTGAAACTATAAGTTTGATTTTTTTTGTCAAAATTGATCAGCAAGTCATCTAAAATTTGATCCCTTACTGCCTTCAGTTTCACAATACTCTTGCATGTAAGAGAGATTTTGAGATGTAATATTAAACCTTCATTTGAAAATTAATTAGATTCATAATGGTTTAACAAATGAAAAGGAAGGAAAAAGAAAAATGGAGGTGATTAGGCAGAAAGGATGAATAAAAACTGAGAGAACAACCTGTATGTGCCAGAATCGATTATGATAAGGGTGGTATCAGAGCTAGATTCAGGAACAGCATTAATAGCTTTCTGCACGCTACTGAAGTTAGCACAGCCCTTTAAGTCAACCGTGAGAACAAGTCTCACATTATAGTCTTGAATAAGCTTGGAATCCCATTTGGACCAGTCACATTTTCCCATATGACTCCTCCCGTGATGATTTCTCCTCCTAGTTATACTTGTTATTAGAGACACAAAGTCTTCAGCGCCACTAAGCTTTATAATCTTACCAAATATATCAATCTGGAAACTGAAGCTATCTTGAGGACTAATGGCAGTGCTAGCGGCGGAGGAAGGTGGCGTGATATAAAGAACAAATATGATAAAAAAGAGAAAAATGACAAGGCCAGAAAGCCAAAAGAGGATTCTGTTGAATCCCATCTTTTAGCTTTATGAAATGGTGTGTTATTTTGAGTTGAAAAACGGGTTTGTGTTGGAGGGGAGAGTGAGGAATGCTTTTATAAATATCAATCATACATAAACATTCACTTATTTTAAACACTTCATCCAAATCTCTCATATTTTTCTGTCTATGATACCTATATTTTTTTTCTCTCTCTTATGATGTCTTATAGCATAATGGGTGATTATGACACATTTTTCCTTAATAAAATATGTGCATGTGAAAAGGGTGTGCTAGTGATGCTTGATTGGAGTGGGAGGTACGAAATGTACGTATTGGCCTGTGTCATGTCTAGCTAGCTAGGCGTGTAGAGGTTCTTACTAAAGCCTGCTTTTCAAAGCATTATGGATCGATCTAGGAAAACATTTTATGGTAAGACAAAGATTCCAGTAATAGATTGGAAGATGGACACGCTAAGTAATTGCACTAAGATTGAAAATAAAAATAAAAAGTTATAGGTGAGGATAGCATAAATGAAGGTCCATTCATTTATTGGGGCGGTGTGATTGAGACTATATATTGATAAATATGATTATTTTGTTACGTTCTGAAGGAGTGAAGTTGGGTTCTTAGCTTGGAATGCACTGTGTTCGGTTTCTTTTGCAGATACTTCGAATTGAATCCGTTGCAAACCGCCCCTCTTGGACTGGTGTCTTGCGTATTACTTGTTAATTAATACTTGGCTGAGAGAAATTCAGGGGTTTTGTGTTGCAAAACCAAACGATAACAGTGTACATTAAGCTTGTATATTTCTTGCGAATAACAATAATGGAAGCTACGAATGTAATCCTTCAGAACTTTTAGCCTTCAGTTGGGTTAAATTAAATTAAGAGCATAATTAGTTTAAGCAGATATATTTTTTAGTATATCAAGAGTACTGCAGTGAGCTATGCCAAAGTGACATTTTAGGACATATATTGGCATCATCAATATATTTGGTATGCTATCAATCTCATGAAACGAATCACACACGGCATATGTGATTATTCAGAATTCTCGCAGAAAGGAAAACGACGTATGTTCAAACACCTACATAAAAGAAAAAAAATTAGAGAAAAATGAGAAGGCAGAAAGTTTTATATATTTTTCCTCCTAAGTTTTTTTATATTTTTTGGCAAGGCAAAATGACAGTCCTTTTTTTCCTCGGCTATATACATTTTTTTTCCTCGGCTATATTGTTTGCAAGCATGGATCTCGAATTGGGAAGGTGGAATAACCTATGTAAGCAGGAGAAACATAAAAGTAATAAATTAATAAACAACAGGACAGTCTCAAACCAAAGAAACAAATTGGTATGAAAAAACAGAATCGTAACTCACCCTGCGTCCATTGCATAGACAGCACGAGCACAATATTCCGCCATCTCTAATCACACCTCGTAATCCCGAAGCCTATAATAATGACAATAAACAAATAACATATCAAACTATCAACTCTAAACAATGTGGGCAAACAAAATAGTGAAAATACTAAAGCAACCTTTTTCAAACAGAGCACCGAGCACCATCTAGAAGGATGATTATGAAATAATTTCATAGGTCCGAATTCTTAGATGCTCAAAGAGCTAGATATTATAATACTAATAGTCATGTCCCACTTTTAACTACATTTATAACGTTATGACTTATGACTAACTGCAGCTAACAAGTCCTCCTAACTTTGAAAAGGTTGTTGAATCTTAACGCTTCTCCTAAGTCCTAATGGCTCATTTAATTATCTAACTATTCACTCAATAAGTCCTAAATTAATTCTTTTTAAAAAAAATAGATAAATAAGACGTGACACAAACATTTTTTGGTTGTGGAGGATATCCCGACTCTGCCAGACCTAGAATCAGTCACTAATGACTGGAGGTATGAAAATCCATTTATAGAGCTGATTTTTTAAAATAGATTTTCTTTCGTATACAGAAACTTGACTTAAGGTGGTGTGATTCAATTGGTCCAATAATTTGTGTGAATTGTTGTAAAGAGGAACTCGCACCCTTAATGTTGAAGAAGAACTCGTCAACAAGATGAAGATGAATAGTACTTGTGAATGGTGAAGAGAAATTGATCATGAATCCTTTGAAACTAATTGGTTGGGAGAGGATAATTTGAATTTTAAAACTAAAATGTAAGGATAATTTTGTTTGCTCACATGTTTCTTAAAGGTGAGATAGAAGTAAGATGCAAAAATGGTGAAATATTGGGTGAAATTTGAGTAAAATACATGGAATGCGAGTATAATTTATTCAATTATTTAAAATTATTTTTAAAACTGTAAAATATAGAATAAAGAGATAAACAGTTAAAAATATTAAGTGTATAAATAAAAATAAAAAGTGCATGGTTTAAGATAGTAAAAACAAATCTGAGAAAAAAAAAAAAAAAGAGGTAGTCATTGGTTAAGTTTCAAGTATAAAGAGGAACGCGCAAAGATTGCTTAAGCATGTCACGAGAAAAGTAAATAAAATGAAACACCGTTTGATGACCTGATATCACAGTTCCCATAAAAAGGAAGTAACTATGCGTTAGTGGTGGATCCGATATCTTCCCTTATTAAGTCACACAAAAAATGGCTTGAGGTTTACGTATACTTAAACTATTTTTGTGTTTAACAAATACTAGTAGTATTTTATCGGTTTGGTTTTCTATTTATTTAAAATATTTAATTAGGTTATTCTATTTTTAAATGTCTTTTTATTTTTTTTTAAATGCTACAATTAGATCATTTTCGTCTAATTGAGATTGATCATTAATTTGTGATTTCTCACGAATTTCAATTTTTTTTTTCTGAGGGAGAGAGGAAACGACAAGTCGTGGCAAGTTCCAACATGCAAATAAAATCTGCAGGTTAATTTTTGAAACTGCTATTTTACATTATTTCCTGGGAGGTTGCAAAGCACGTTTACCATGCACACTAGATAGCGGAGAGCTGCTTTAACTTAAAAAAATGTCTTTTACCCATTGCCGTAGTTTATGCCATTATGTTCAATTCTAGACTAAAATGTAAGAACTAAGAAGCAAAATATCAAGGTCATCAGAGACACTTAATTACCCAAGTGAACACAACAACAACATACCGTGACAAGAATTCTCTAAAAACCAACATTTATTGGTTGCCTACTATGTAAATAGTAGGCAGCATCATATCATATACGTTGATAGTGATGCACTGATACATATAAAATGTAGTTCTAATTGAAGCACAAAGTACAAGATAACAAAGAGTACAATATATAGTACATAGTATAGGGATATTATATACTATATTGCCAAAGTTCCTTCGAGAACTTGATTCACACACAAAGTGAAGTGAGTTCGAGGAATTAATTGAAAAATGCCAAAGGATGGAAGTTGCCTTTTTCAAGAGAATTCGCCCTTAAGAAGGACGGTTCGTCATTCCCAGCAACCTTTTAACTTATTACATATTCTTTCTCCACCATGATTGAACCAAAAGGAAGCATTGACAAAAATGCACCATCTATGCATCTCCACCACCTTCACTGCCACAGAGGGCAGCGAGGGTTATTCGAGAAGGGGGTCCAGTTTGGAGAGGGTTCGAGAATGAATGTTGGATTGGGAGTTATAGAATATAGTGTGAGATGACTTATGTATATAATAGCTAGTCTAGCTAGTGTGAGGGGGTGGTTTTTTTTCTAAGTAACATAAACAAAACAGAAAAAGGGTGAAATGGAGATTCTCAATTGAGCATCTTCCAAAGCATATGCCTCTGCCACCTCCATTACACGATGGACCGTTTCCAAAATAATTTAGTACATCTTTGGATTAAACTTTAAGTTTGAAATTAAATTTGTCAAAATATCTTAAGTCTTACTTCTCATATATACTGAGTTTCCAGGCAAAAATATATTCTCCAAGATACCTTTAAGGAATAACCAAATATGATGTTAAACTTATCTTATTCTTAAATGTACTTTTGGAATCTTTCCACCGAAAATCCAAACACACCCTTAGTTGATATATATAGTATCCCACTATGGCACTATCTCTAAGCTTTCTCCCAACTAGCTACTTACTTGAGCAGTTGAGCTATCGATTTCTTAATTTTTACCTAAACTACTTAACTATATATAGTATCCTTTCTAATTGCCCAGTTCATCACTCGAGTCACATTAGTTAATTACCTAATTATAATACCTAATCTACCTTTAGGAAAACACTCATTTATAACAATTATGAGTAGGAAAAACACGGTTACAAAAATTCAGATTGACAAGTGTGTGTTTTCTTTCTCATCACATCAACACTGGTCCACGTTTAAGCCAATACCGATATTTATAATTAACTTCTTGGTACCTACATGCGACTCTATTTGCATTATGAATTAGAGAAGGACTTCCACGTATAATGGTATATTGTATGTTAATTATGTTAATTCTCAACTTATTATACTGACTTGAGCGTGGACTCTAAAATTCCTCAGAGCACCATCTCATTAGGAATACCCGATCCAAAAAGATTCGCTGATTGTATATTGTGATGTGACTGCAATTGCGTTAGATTAAACCGTAATGATATTATTACGAGAGAAATGCTTAAAATACAATAAATAACACACTTTCTGTAATAAGTTAAAATTTATTTAAAAATTAATACAATATTATGAATAAGATTTATTAAATAAAAAAATATGTAGACAATTTTTTGTAATTTTAATAAAAATTCAATCAATCGTCTAAAAAAGATTAAAAAAAATCAATCAACTTTAAGTATATTTAAATGAATATATGAGAAAAGGTGTGTTGCTGGTTTTCTCATGACAATAAAAGTAACTTAAAATTGTTATTCACAAAGGTTGTTAGAATGAGAGGGGTCCCTAACTTGCTCTATTTCAGAAGGGATAGCAATAGCACTTGTCATATCTCATAAGGCCTTTGAAGCAGGGGAACTAGGGATAGCAAATTTCGTACACTATGATATTTAGTCTGCATCAGAGGTTTCTGTAGTTGTGCTTCAGTATGTGACTAAATAAAGATTGCAGAAAGAAACTTCATTTCTGGGGAGGAATTCAAGCATTTGTGCACCAAATCCCACCACATTATTTCATTATGTAGCCGCAGTTTGGCTGTGATCTTTGATAAATTACAGACAAATGCAACTGATACAACTGTAATTGGAATAACAAAAACCTAAAAAAATTGATGTTGTGGAAGCAATTACAGTCATGGATCACTTTTTGAAATAATATTCCTAGCACATTTATTGCTCTATCACTTTCTTACACCATCAATACTGGCAGCAGCTTAATTTGTCAATGACTTCTGAATAATAGTTACTCATCAAACTTAGAACAACATAATGAGCTGAAATTTTCCTTATTGTTGTTTGCTTGACGTATAAGTTTGATTTCTTTCCCTTTATATTTTTCACACTAACAAGGTTTTCTCTGTAGTAGTATTGAAAAATAAAAAAGTAAAATACAAGAACAAAAAGAACAGCACCTAGGAAACTAACTGTTTTCCTGTCTAGCATGTGCATTAGGAGAAGGGATGGGCAAAAGGCATAAAAGGAACAGCCTCGGCCACGCGTCACCGAATATTTTATTGTTAATTTAGGCAGTTATGTACTCCTTTACAAGGAAAAGAAAATATCAACTTTAAAAAGGTTTTAGTTCTGTTCAAATTTTAGGTTGTTAGGCTTTCATTTTCTTCCTTTTCCTCTTTTTCCTATATATCTTAATCTTACTGATTTATATTCTTTAATCTTTATGACAACAGCGGCATCATTCTTAGCTCCCTTTTAGATATACTATATACTCTTCATTTCATTGAGTAATGCATTCCTTGACTAGAGGATTTACTCCTTGAAGAGCATTTGGAGACCAGTTTTAAGTACTTAATTAGGGGGTTAAGAAAGACTCCCCCATGATTAGCTAAGAAATAAGTGGGTTTACACAAATCAGTAGCTGATCCAAAACAAATGAATGAAACGCATAGTGCACGTTAAGACAACCAACTATATATTTTGAGAATTTTTTTGAGAGATTTTTTTTTTCCTTCTAATTTTCTAAAATAACTTTTGGGAAAGGACAAAAACGTTATATAATGAATAGATTTCACTTAAAAGGGCAAAGTAAATAATTTAACTGTGTTAATATAAAAAAAAAAAAAATCAGTCAAAAGCAAAGCTAGGTTGATAGGCACAAGGTACAAATATTGGTGTTCACATGAAGGTGGCCAGGTGGATATGTGTTGATGTGTGATGAGAAAATAAACACCTCCTGATGAGAAAACAAACAAGTATTCAGTTATTGATGGAAAAATCAACTGTTGATATTAAATATACATACATCATAAAGCATAAATATATAGAAAAAATCAAATATTATTTTTTTAGAGAACACCATATCAGTTATTTCCTCCAATTGTTCTTATTCTTACACACATTCGTGAGAGTAACAGAACATGTGGTAAAGATTAAAGAAAGGCCAAGTGATATTTTGAATACGAGGGAGAAAAGATGCCAATTACATGCAAAAGTTGCCATCTTATCTGAGCTATAAAAAATGGTTTTCCACTTTTGACTAAAAAAAGAAAATATTTTGAGAAAGATAAAAAAAAAAAAAAAAAAAAAAAAAAAAAAAAAAAAAAAAAAAAAAAAAAAAAAAAAAAAAAAAAAAAAAAAAAAAAAAACTGATGAATTTTGGGCGAATTCCATTTTGAAAAGGAAAAACAAAAAGAAGGGGATAGTTCATGCACCATTTTAGTGACATACGTCGGCGGTGTACTTTAAACTTCCAGAAGAAAGGAGTAGTATCATTTCATGCCAAAATAATACAGTAAGATATTTTCTCCTGATTTTTTTCTCCCTTTTTTCCCTTTGTCATGTGCAGCAAAAAAGGTAACTTAGATTATAGAAAAGGCTAAAACCCATTATTGCTTTATATTGCACTCCATTTCCGAAAACTCCATTATTGCTTCCTATCATACATTATGAAAAGTCTTACAAAATGTTTTATAAAACAAGGCATGTGCATGTAACTATATATGCTCATCATAGTTTGTTGGGTGGAAAATTAAAATAGTGAGCCTGACAATCAAATTATACTTTTCAAATGAGTTAGTGTACTCAAATATATATAAGGACCAAAAATATATATTGCTGTTAAACACAATATACTAGTTAATGGACAGTTGATCTCATAACAATTAAAAGCTTTGCTTCCTGTATGTCACTATTCATCAGTGGTTGTTAAACATATATTGATATATAGGGCAAAAATACTACTGTTATCTAATTATATAATTTTTTATATGAATTATATGTATATTTTACTAAATATTTTGAACTTAAATTCAAGACCACTAATTAAATTAAAGTAATCACAAATTAATTGATTCACGTATATAAAAATTGTTCTATCGTCCTCATGATGTGTCAACCAAACATATACAGTTTTTATGTAATTATCCTTTTCTTGATTTTATTCTCTTTTTTCTTCTCTGATCTTTTACTCAGTTTAATCATATGTTGTTATACGTAATAAGATTGTTCATTTTTCAAATAACTACTTTAAAAGTTATATTATGTTAATTTTCGTTCTTAAAAACTAAAGTTTTTTTTTTATTTGGTTGTTGCTGAAAATCTAGCTAAAAAAGAAGGCTCTTTGCCATCCCTTGCGTGGATATTTGATTTTTTTTTAACAGGAGGGACTGATCATATCATCCATATATCAACCACTGTATGAAGTCAACTCCTAGAATATTTTGAGGATGAGATCATGCCACGTCAGAAATTAGTATGATAATGTAGAATAAAAACGTGATATATATAGATTGAGAATATTAAATTAAGTCAACTATGTTAAAAGACCTGCATGTGGACATGGCTAGCTGGGTCAAGTCAATTAATTTGGCACATATAGATATAGTCCTAACTCCTACCAATCCCATCAAGGTCAAGGTATACGCACAAGGCACAACACAACGCATCTTCGTGACTGCATGGATTTACCAAGACCTGCATGCGGCGGCTTAAAATATCCGTTTGGACTTCTGAAGTTCAGAGTTGAACTTTCAAAAATGACGGAGTTACTCTTCTAGTCTTACCTAGAAAACACAACGGTTTTCACGTTGCGATACGTTGATTAAACTTGATTATTTAGCAATCTGTACGTCGGCATCGACTTTTGTTTTTAAATTAATTAGAATTGTTCTTAATAACTTTTAGCTTTCTCGTTCTTAAATTTATTTGTTAGATAGATTAAGTCAAAATCCACCAAGTACAATTGTATGATTTGCCTCTAGTTGTTCTTCTTTAACTTTTATCTTTGACAAAGGTTTATAGGATTAGGAGGTAAAATTAATATTAGGAATTTAGGATTTGATATTGTCGGATTCTTCTTTTTACGTAAATAACTTTCTCTGTCTGAAATTAATATTACTAAATAATGTGCTTTCTGTATGGGACCCCATAAAAACATTCACTTCTTAAAATGTTCTGATGTGTAAGGTACCAAGGGCATACTCAAACTCAAACTATTGCTTGAAATACTACTTATTATGGTGTCGTTGCAGTAGAGGCAACTGAAATGAATGGAGATATTTGGTGTGGAGCAAATAGAGCTTAAATCCAAGAAGCAATACAATGGGATCATGCATGCCAATATCTGAAGTCATGACTACACCAGCTAACTAGCTAGTCGATTAATGGATTTAATTGATTAATTATTCGATTCAAACCTTGGTCATTATCTAAGATAATTTAAAATTTTCTTGTGAGGCATTGAAAAAAATTTCAACACTCACTTCACAGTTCACACCTCCCTCTATATCTTCTCTTCGATCCGTGTTATTATATAACCTCCAAATGGTGTGAATACTCATTTACATCAAGCCAAATTGAAGGTGTGTCATAATAGGGACATTTTTTTTTATAATAATCAAATGTATTTATTAATATAGTAGTACACAGGATGCTGCAACGGTCCAACTATACAATCTTTTAGACTAAATCAGATTTTACATCTTGACCATATATACGATGATCTCTACAGGATTAAAACACACACGGATCTGAAAATAAAATTTCTGACCCATCTTACCTTTCTAAAAATTAGGACCAAGAATGAATGACTTGTATATTCTCAATAATTGCATAATTTGGCTGAAGTACAAAGCCTTAAATTACACGAAGAAAGAAGGATGGAAGTACAGTACACATCCTAATTAATCGTAACATTATTGAAAAGATTAAGTAAAGTATGAACAACTCCGGCTAGCTAATCATAGTAGATAGTGTATATCAGGGGTGATATATATGTGCATGCAATGCAAAATATAAATGTGAAGCATTTGTTTATATATATATATATATATATATATATATTCCCGCAAGAGGAAAATTGACCTGTTTTCCACCTATATACTTGGCATTAGTAAAGAAAAATTGAGCTAATAACTTACTGACGAACATGAATTTCCAGTTAATCAATCATATGGGGATGCTATTACTTTTTTGGTATCAAGTTAGAAGCCCTGTGACTGATATTGTTATATGAGGAATGAGGCATCTAGCAAAAGAATATTGTTCTAAATTTTTTTGGTTTGCATGCATAATATTCCTCTTCATATAATTTTAAATCTACAATATTCTTCTAGGTAGAAAAAAAAATCTGCATTCTTCTCTATTGAAAATACTTAATTATACGCACGTGAAAATCCCCTGCAACCCAACGTTCGTGAAAGTTTTAATGGGGGACCCATAAAGAAAGCACATTCAGAAGGAAATATATCAGACAGATAGTTATTTATGTAAAAAAGAAAATTCAGACGGAGGCACAGAGCTAAACTTTTTTCTTTTCAAGAACTTAAATAAAGAGCGTCCAAGAATTAGTCATAATTTATGTAATTTAGACAGACATGAGACATGTAATATGAAAAATATTTGGTTAACGTCAAAGTGGGGCAATAATAAGTCATCTCTTTTTATGTTGAGCAATATTATGCGAGTATACAAAAAAGATTAAAAAAAAAATGAGAGATACAAATAATTTGTACGTTTAAATAATAGAATAAAAAATATATGGGTTGTAAACCGTGTGATGATAAGTGAAGTAAAGATTTGACAATTATGTGGAAAAAAAATAAACAAATAGATATATAAGATATTCTACTGCACTGGCTGCTCTGGTTCAACATGGAAATGTTATTAAAAATTTATGCAATAGTAAATTTTCTTATTTTTAATTGTTGTGCTGAAAATTTTAAATATCCTAGTATTTGTCGGTAGAAAATTTCACTTACCATCATATCAATGCGATGGCGTACAAGACACTTCATAGTTCATAATTCTGGCGTTGCATATTGAAGTGATGCACAAAGTTACTGTTCATATACGTACATACACGAATACAGACAAATAAAGGGTAGCTGGTAAAGAACTCTTCTCGTTTGAGAAACCGTAAAGAACTTAATTTTATTTTTTTTTATATAGGCAAAAGAAACTTGTATATATTATTAAGATAGAAAGATGGTGGCACCAGAAGTACCCTGATACAACCAGCCACATAAACCCAGCCCACCAAAAACTACTCCCCTTGAATAAACCCGTCAATACCGAGACAAAACCACCAGCCGAGCAGCACCATAATTAATTTTAGAATAAATTACACAAATTTATTTTTAAAAATTACAGATTTATTTTTTTCTTTTTTAAAATATACACAATTTTTTTTGAAGTTTAAGAAAAATACATATGTCTCCCCTCCATTTTTAAAATATATCTAGATTTAATGTTAATTATTATTGCTGATATAAAATTGGTTCAAGTGATTTTGTGTGTTAGATTATTGATAGCTTGAATTGGAGTACTTTTATTTGATTTTTGAAACTTATAATAGTTCATTTGGCTTATGGGTTTGTTGGAATGAACTTTCATTTGATTTCTAATATCTATAATTGTTCATTTAGCTTATGAGTTTGTTGAATGGGTTGGTTAAATGGTATCATTGCTTGTGGTGATGTTCATTTGACTTGTAGGTTTATTGGTATATATGTCCGCTTGATTGAATTTTTTGCAACATGTGTTTTTTTATATCAAAATTGCCTACTTGAAGGAGTAAGTAAGGACATTTTTGAAAAAAATATTCATTAAATATCAAATGTTTAGACGAGATTTAGAAAAATTTACGTAGGTTTTAAAAATGAAAGAAATGCATGTGTAATTTTCTTAAACTTTAATGAAAATTTGTGTAGGTTTAAAATAGAAGGAAAAATGTGTCTAATTTCTTTAAATATAAGAGAAAGTTTGTGTAATTTATTCTTAATTTTATTTATTCATGACTTCATCCATATGAGATTAATACGTTTCTTTTGACAAGGATTTCAATTATTTATGATGTTTAAGAAGAAGAAAAATTGTTAAGAATAAGAATGGCAAGTTCGTAAAGATTTTGAGTAGTAAAAGAAAGGAGGGCAAACAATCAAGCTTCATAAATTTTGCGAAGATTAATGTGTAAAGCAGCACTTTTCTATTAATTATACATCTCAATAAAATGATATATTTGCAAGAGTTATATTATTGGTGAAATATTTTTTTATAATACTTATTAGAATTTTAATTTTTTTTCTTATCACATTAATATTTTTTTAGATTTATATATATATATATATATATATATATATGGTCTGATTATAATTTTGGAAACTACACTTCATTACAAGAAAATTGTGGAATAGCGACGGAATGGTCTATCGCAAATCCCTCCCTAACCCCTTGTTATTTCTTTTAAAGACGGATTAATGAGGGATAATCTATCAAATCCAATTCGCTAATTGGAGACGGAATAAATCCCTCACTAAAATTAACAATAACTTTTGTGAGAAATTAGCAAGGCTTTTGATTTTTGTTGCTAATTCTTCTCTTATTAGCATGTAACATTGAGAGAAAAGAATTATTTCTAATCCCTCGCTAACTAACGAAAAAGTATTATTTCCACACAACATTCGCTAATTAGTGATAAATTTAAGAGGGAATTTTTCCTTGCTAGTCTGCAAATTTATTATAGTTGACATATAAATTTAATTATGTGTTAACCTATATATTGGTCAAGAATGTTCAGCTCTAATACTTCTCTTTTTAAAGTTTTCGTAGAATATTACAAAATGTGATATCTACTATTTACTACATCTTATTACTTAATTCTTGAATAATTTAATCAAACAAATAATTAAATACCATCTTAGAATACCACCATATACTATTATTAACACAATTTCCAAAATTTTATTCTACAACTCACGCGAACGGAGAAGATCAGCGAGAGACTGATCACACTCACACACAGAACAAAAATAGTACAAGACAAAGGAAAGACAGAAAGAGTGTTATTCATGAATCATAGACATTCAAAGTAATTCAAAATTAAACCATGATTGATGTTACATGTTGTCTCCCTCACTTCAACTAATTATATCTGTAATTCTTGTTTCTTTATTTTGGTCTGATATATATCAATTTAATGCAACTTTTCTAGACTCCAGGAAATCCTTTTTGTTAGACTCTCTGGAGGATACATAAGCAAGAAAGGTCCCAAAATCAGTGTCCTTGTAACGCTTGGGATTCGCTTCGTCAACGAGTTTTGGCGACGGTCTCACCGTGCAGTTGAATGGAAGGCTATGCAGCGAAGCCACCGACACCCTACTCTTAGCTTCATTCACCACAACTCTATGCAATACGCTCTTGTATTTTCCATTGCTATATATCTGATCATTAATTCCAACCCATAAAGTAAAATCAGCACAATTCAAACCACAAATATGATATTTTTACTATTTTATTTATGATCTCTCTGCAACTTGTTATGTTTTTTTAGCTTAACTTAATTTCCCACTATTTATTTTAACAGCCGCTCTCACCTTTGTCACATTCAGTTTATAAGATGCAGTACACGAACTCACTGTTAATCATGCGATGCAGTACATACAGTCACATGCAGTACACACGCTATATTCCCACAAAATCACACCGTAAAAACACAAAATAATAGTACTAACTATTAAGCTGCATTTTAAAAGATAGATGATTCTAACTATTAATATTAAGCTACATTTATATTTTTTTTTATGCATAAGATAAACAATAATAATATATATTATAGATATTTATTCATGTTGTTATAATTTATATTAATTCATGCACTTCAACCAATTAACTTGGTTTAATTAATAGTGCTAATTTATTAACTTAGTATCTTAACAGAGTAAGTGGTTGATCGATCTAATTCTGAAAATATTACTTTTTTGTTATAGTAATTTATATTTGTGTACCCATTGAGCTTACAAAATTGTGTGTTAACTAATTAAAACGCATGTAAGTTGTAACTATATTAATAATTAATTATGGATTACCTCTAAGTGATCACCAACATTGACAACGAAGGCATTGGGAATGGGTTGAACAGTGACCCATTTGTCTTGGTGTTGGATTTGCAAGCCTTCTACCTCGTCTTGTAGGAGAAGAGTGAGGAAGCCATAGTCGGAGTGAGGGGGTATCCCAAGAGTAAGGTCTGGTTGAGGGCATGCTGGGTAGAAATTGGCCACCATCATTTGGCTCCCATTTTCAAAGTCTTTCAGAATATTGTCGTCCATGATTCCTAAGCTTTCTAGGATGGCTTCCATTACCACCAGGAACAAATGTTTGGTTTCTTCTGCGTAGGTGCCCACCACTTTCCTGATTTTAAATAAAAATAAAAATTATATATGTATGAAAACCAACACTTGTTTGACAGGTTGTAATTAAAATAATAGTATTCTCACAATACTTTTTCTCTCTCTATTTCTCTCCAATGTTTCATTATTTATTTTATTTTTTACTGTCAAAATTATTATCATTATATAATTAGTGAAAACTGAAAACCAGTCGTTGCTTTTGGACCATATTTTTATAACAAAATTCGATAATAATTTGATAAAAAACTAAAAAAACATTAAGTAATTCATTATCTAGAGGCTCCACGCGCTATGGTCAAGTAAAAGAGAGGAAAATTATACGCAACCTTATTCTTGCATATACAAAGGGACTGTTTTCGGATTCGACTAACAAGTCATCAAGACACAACTTTACCTATTTTGATAAGTTGTTTTAAAAAATAGTTTTTATTTGTCTATCAGTTAAAAGTTTAAAATAACATTAAATTACAATTTTTTCAATTATGTTTCTAATTATAGATAATTTTTTAAATTTTAAAATGACATGAATTACAATAATAAAGAAAATGTTAGAGAAATAAATCACAACAAAAATTAATTCAAATTAAAGAGAGATAATTATAAATGGTAAATAACATAACAAAATACGGAAATAATTATTATAATTCTTAATTTGTATATCATATATCTTAATAATCAACAAATAAAAAGAAAAAATGAACTATTTTCCTAAACAACATATATAGAAAATGTAGTTGTCCACTCAAATATTAGAGAGGGGGAGAGGATTAAATTAATGAATTTACTTAATTAAATATATTTATATATGATTCTATCTAATGAATTGAGTTGAGCCTTGCTTGCAGTAGTACTCCACAACTCACCGAAAGTCCACTGGTGAAGCAGGCCAATGGGGGAGGAAATCTGGTAAGGGATGGCACAGAAGTTTCAAGAAATCCCTCCAACACAACACTGTGTCTTTGGTTTGGCTGAAGCTGGTCCCGCATCGAACCGGTGCTCGCATATCAGTTGTCATGTACTTAGCTCTCTCCTCTAAAGGGAGATCGAAGAACCTCCCACTCACATCTATCATGCTCCTCACAACATCCTCCAACATGCAATGATTTACCAGCTGCATCAATCCAACGCAACAAACTTCAATCACATCACTTTCTAATTCTTCACACTAATGATTAATTTCAATTCCCTCAAAATCTAATTAAGGTTCTTTGTATATATAATAATATATGTATGTAGCTTAACATTCATGCACGAGGCTCCACTTTGTTTCATATCATATACTTACATAGGTAGCATTATGTGTATGTGTTAGACATTTTATATTTAACATTAAAAAATAAAAAATAAAAAAGAATATATCAGTGTCCATGCACCAAACACTTAATTAATTACCTGGAAAAAGCCATACTGTTGACAAGCATTGGCTAGGGATTGAAGGACTTGGGGCCTATTTGGACCAAGCAATTTGGCAAAATCAATGATGGGTAACTGAAGATTTTGCTTCACAACATTTTGATCTTCCACACTACTCTTGGTGGGTCTTTCGGAAACAGGAAGTATGTACTTTTTAGGTACTGCATTAAGATGACCTTTCTCACACAACTGCTTCACTCCTTTCTGATATTGACTTTCTGGGATATCATCCTTGCCCTTTTGCTCATTTAGTGCCATTGCAGGAGACATATATGTAGGCTCTGAGAAATGTAAAGTATTAGCATGTGAAAGTAAATTATATAAAACATCCATATTTATAAATGGAGACAAAAACAAACACTATATGTTTATGTACTTATATAACTAATTAAGGCTTTTGTTTAATTTCCTTTTATATATATATATATATATATATATATATATATATATATATATATATATTTCTATGCATGTAATCTTGTGCCTGTGTGTGTTGGGAGAGATCAAAATGTGATCTTCTCTTTAATTGGAAAAATTAGAAAGATGAGCATAAATTGAGTAGTTGCTAATGCTAACAACTACCTTGGTTGAGAAATAGGTAGTATATAATGAGGGTTAGAAGGAGAGAAACTGAAAATAAGCATGAATATGAAGTGTTATTGTTATCAAAATTTTGATGTATATATAGTGAAGGGAAGAAGGCAAAGTGGGGCAGGAGCAACAAGTTTTGAAGAAACCGGTTTGAGAGTTCCGAACCGGACGACTAATTCCATTCCATTCCAAGTTTATTAACAATACCGTTGACAAAAGTTCAGTCAGACCACGGGGGATGACAGATAATAAGAGCCCATCCGTGCAAATTGCTAAAGTGTCTCTTTCTTGGGCTAGCACCTACTACCTCTCTCGATCGGCCTCTCCTTGTGTTTTTATTATTATTAATTTGATTTTGTTTGTTTTCATTATTATAAAGTCTCAAGACTTTAATTTAAAAAATAGTCATTATAGAAAATCATGTGTGTATATATATATACGTACTAGTATATATAGCTGACTTTTAGTGCGCATATTATTAATTTGGGTAATAATACCGGTATACCTCTTTTAGCGTATAGGGTAAATAGAAGAAAGAGATTAAAAAAAAGAAAATAATAGACATAATAAACTATATATTGAGAAATAAAAAATGAAATAGAAAAAACAAATAAACACATATGGTTATATTTATTCTGACAATATATCATTTGTCTGAATGAAACTAAATTCATATCCTATAAATTAAATAACGTATTAGATTCAAATATTAAAAATAAAAAACATAATGAAAAATTAAATTTTACTAATTAAATGTGATTAAATAAGTTTTTAATAAAAATAATTATTAAGAAAATCAAAAGATACTTATATACCCTTTATAATTGGATCAAATCCAATAACATACAACGACTATATCATCCCATGTGACCTGCTTTTAGTTTTAGTATTTATGCACTCGAGTCTGACCTGTGAGATGTTATGTACCCTCTAATCGTTATTGAATTGAGTCACCTAAGTGTTCAAGACTTCATCCAATATATTGGTGATACTTAACTAATTATGCCCTTAGGTAATCATACTTTCTCATATCCTATCAAATTTTAATTAATGTAACTTACCGTATCTCATCATATCTTATTTTGGGAATTAAAGATATATCTCATCATATCATATTTCTTTAATGTTTTGAGCAGGTTGCCTCTAACTCTAATCTTATTTGAGAAAGTTCATCCCTAAAGAACTTTGTACTAATAACTGACTCAAAATATATTTATTCTATTAAAATATTTTTTGGTGTACTTGTTCTATTAATTGCAGTCTCTTTTCCCTCTTTTTCCATCCGGTTTGGCTAAATCCGTTCTGCTAAAGTCAGTTAAGTATAGCAGCCTTCATTATCATGCCTTTTCTCATAATAACTTTGTTTGTTTTTGAATTCAGTCTCGTTCTTCTTCTAGTAATTCATTTTTTATGGCTGCGGGCTGTTTACATGCCTGTCTGCTAGCTATAATAAATAATTGAAAAAATCCAAATCTGTACTCCGTACGGGAATTTACTTTCCACGTCATGTTTAAACCTTTTGTGACTCAAAATATATACACAATAATACATATTAGCACGCCAGCAAGATATATCTACTCTCGATTATTAATGGGTAAATAGTGTTTTCAGTTTTCCATTCTTAGTACCCTTTCAGCCTTTCTTTGTCTGTTTGAACGATGATTGACTCCGATATCCTTTTCAAGCTATATCTTCTAATTAATAACGATCACAATCTTCACCTGGTTAATGGTTATTAACTTTACTCATTCTTTTGTCTGCTGAGTGGATCTCCATTGTTTTTATTATTTTGTTAAAAGGGTTGCACGTTTAAATTACAATCAATTTGGCTAGTGCCTTAATTAGACTGGACTGCTTCGAGAAGCTTTGATAGTTGTTTAGTTCGTTAGTTTCAAAATGTAATCTCACTTTTCTCAAATACTATTAACCCAATACTTAACATTCTATGTTTGGAAGGCACGAAAGTAGGAGGAATAGAAAGGGAGAGAAGGAAAACAATCAATGTTAATTTGTTTTTCTTTCATAATTTGGTATATCACTTAGAAGAAGAAAAAGAAGGGAAAAAATTGTAATAGTCACTCGTAATTTTAATCATTTTCAAATTAACAGGAAAAATAACTTATATAATTAAAAGACTGAATTTATCTTTATATATTATACTTTTTTATTAGTCATATTTATATTATTTTACATATATTTAATTTTTTTTTTATTTTTTATTTTAAATCACATGTATTCTTTATTAGAAAAGTCAATTTTATTTGATAAGACCATTATAGACAACAAAACTCTTATTTCAAGTATTTAATATAGTTACCTACTTAGGACTCAAACATGCAAATAAACTAAAACAATTATATGTTAATTGATCCACATATTTAATGAGTTTTTCTTTTCTTTCTTATCAAATAGCATACAAAATCATTTTAATTTTTTAACTATTTTTTCCTTTTCCCTTCTCTTTCTTACTTTCTTTTTGTCTCATTACCCTTCCTCCCTCAATCAAACATATCTTAATATTGTTAGATCATTTCAATCCCTCATGTATTTAGAGCACAATTTATGACCTCAAACTAATTTATCAGAGATTAAAAACAATTTATAAAAAAATTTATATGTGACTATATCGTTAGATCATTGATAATGTGACAAGTCATTAGGATATCAATTATTATTACGTCACCTTAACACTATTTACTTAACGGTAAGAATAAAAAAAAAACAAAAAAAAAATACAAGGATGAAAAATAAGATACTTTATATAGATAAAAATTATTATTTATGCCTAAAAAGTTTTAATAAAACTTCTAACAAATAACTAATAACATTTAAAAAAGAATAAATTATCCTAATACTTTTGGAGATTTTTTCAAATTACACTAACTCTCTTTATGTTAATTTGAAAATATTATGCTGACACTCTCTTATTGTTAAACTAGCACCTTTAATGTTTAAAAATATTATACTGGCGCATCCTTATATATTACAATAATAATTTTTACAAGGAATATTTTTATAATTATTAAAAAAATAAAGAGTTTTTGTGTAATTTCAAAAAATCTCAATAGTGATTAATGTAATTTACTTTATAAAAATGTTAACTTAGTCGTTTGGTAACATTAATTTGGAGAATATTTTTGCTTAAGGCTTGCTCGGCTTAAATATTTGAATTTATTGATGCTGCTTTTTTAGTAAATAATATTTAAAAATTAATTTATGTTTTGAAATAATATTTATAAGATTATTTAAAAACTAGTTTTAATAAAATTATAAATCTTATAATTAGAATCAATTCTACTTATTGAAAAGATTATAAAGAGTCGTGTTTATTACTTTGTATAATGAATTAATTTGAAATTCAAAAAGTTACCCAAACGTTCTGCTTATTACAGTGATTTTGAAAGAAAACAAAATAAACATGCTATTATTAGTTAGTAATGGATAACATGTAAAATTACTGTGTTTGGCTGTTTTGAATTATAAATAAATGTCCTCTGATTTGATATATAACTAAACTGGTAATGAATATTCACAAAGTTATCGTTTGATGATTAATTAGTTGAATATAAAAGTTGTTCTCTTGAAACATATATTATCGCTCACACATGAATGGAAATAGCACCGCCAAATGAATTGCAATTCACCAATTGTTTGTTACAAAACATAACCTATTGTTGCTACATTAGTTGTCCTCTATTTTTTGGAATCTATTTGAAACTACTTATGCTACGTATAAATTGTCGTCGTCGTGCTTACGGATTTATTCAGCCTTTTACATTCTATATGTATATATTCTTTTTTCCTAGCTTTTTCCTTACAATTATTTTTATTGGAAAACGCTAAATGTACACCCTAAAAAAGTGGTGTATGAGTGAAAGAAAGAAAGAAAAGATGAAGGGAGAAAATAAAAGAAGAAAAAGAAACTAATTAATGTAAAAAAAATGATGTAGTGAACTAATAAAGAATAAATTTTAAAAAAAATAGATGAAAGAAACGGAAGACAAATTAAGTACAATGATATCCATTTTTAGTTTTAGTTTTTTCTTTTAAGATACTACTATTTTATACACATTTCATTCACTTCACTTCTGGCTAGCTAGTCAATCGTGTACTAGCATATATATATATATATATATATGTGTATATATATATATATATATCATTAATTATTTTACGGAGTGAATAACCTTTGTGATCTATCATTTGGAATAAAAAAAGAGACCACTACTAAAGTTAATTAACCTCTCATCTCACTCGGCAGGGTTAGGGTATGATTGTACAGTACATTTCTCATTTTTAAATTCGTTTCCCGTTTACAGCAAGGTTAAATTAAATTCAAGAAACTAATTTATTGCCCTATATCTTATAAAAAAAATAGAACTTATATTTGTCAAAAAAAAAGAATTTTCTAATTAAACTATGCAAGCAATGACAAAAAAAAAAAAAAAATTAAATATGTAATTAGTTGGCTAACAAACGTGGATACTCTCATTTTAAAATTATAGATTATGATACTATCATGTAGTAATTTGGAAGAGAAATAAATACATAAATATACGTGCAGATTTAGTATTTTCTAGTTTCAAAGTTGCCTGCTGTGTAATTCGATGGACGAAGAATTCACGAGGGGATAATAGACCCATTATTTGAACAAACTCGCTCAAAATAATTGAGTTTGAATACTGTGTAATTAAGGAGGAGGGTTCCTAGAGAGCACTGAGTGTTCTCTAGTAGGGCCGGGGTTCCTAGAGATCTCTTAGTTGTTTCTCCGATAATTAATTAATAATCATAATTAATTATTAAAATTTGATAAAAATAGGTTTGAGATGTTAGGATGACGTCAAAGACAATACTTAACACCATCTTGCTAACTTCTAACTAGGTAGGTCATCCTCGGATGCAGATTCTCTCTCTTTGCTAGCTACATCGTGCACACCAAGCAGAGAAATTAGAGATTATCTCCACCAACGGAAACACAAAAGTGGATTAGAAATGGCCATTTCAAATTGATGAATTCACATTTGAATGTTTGAGAATGAACTAATTATTTCTCAAAAATAATTGCTTTTCATAGTTTTTTTTTCAATATTTTTTTATCAGCAAAATAATATATTATATATATAAATGAGAGGTACCAGAAGTACAAAGTACAAAAAGAGTTTCCACAAAGGTTATATTGTATTTCAATCAACACATGACTAAAATACTATATAAAACCTTCAACTTCCAAAAGGTGACCATAAAAAAGATCCCTACAATATATTTTAGAACTACCCCCGTGAATATACATTCAACCAACAACATGACATATGCCCCTGTAGCTAACCCGAGAGTCCACCCACTCTGATCATCATCACAGTTTTTCAATATAGTTTTACGATTTACAGAAGTTCTTAAAAATTAAAACTTATATTGCTATATATTTTTAAAAACTTATCAATAATACCTATTATAGTGCATCTGGTAAAGAATTTAATTTTTTAAGTTTTGCATTCGATCGAGATTTTAGGATGAAAAAAATTTTACAAAAGTGTACACCAATTAATTTACTTCATTCAAATTAATCAGCATCTAAAAATTAACTTTTAAATAATAACTATTGAGGCTTAAAAAAGAGAAAAGAACAACTTCTTAGATATGTTTAAACTCTAAACGCATATATACATGGAAATAAAACTAAAATTAATCAACCTATCAATTTAAAATAGATTAATCAGAATTCTTATATTAAATTGACTTTTTAACATCTGTAGGCTCTAGTCCTGACAAATCTATGTCATGTTTTGGATTACATTTTTGCAAGTTGCATTAAGTTTTGCCCTCATTCATACAAGATTTTTACCTTCAATTTTTTATTATCAGAAAATCAAAAAGATTTCATTTTTATCATTTAAGTATATTATTATAAGAATTTTCTAAATTGATCACAGTTATATATATATATATATATCATAAAAATATTTTAATTTGATAATTAAAAATATTTTAACTAGTTTCTGACATTATAATATTTTTTTGTAAATTTCTATAATGATAATAATTACTCTACGTCATTATTACATATTTTCTTAATCTAAACTAAAAAGAAAAACTAGATTTAAAAAACATCCCGTATGCAACAAAATATACATATATCAGCGTATAAATATCAATATTCAATTTTCAGCATCGAATTCTGTCTCGCGAAAATTGATTTAATTTTCTTTTCTATGGGCCAATTAAAGCGCAAAAATCAACCATAATAACTAACTATGTAATGAAGACTATTGAGTCCACTTCACGTCAGATCTGTGTCCTGGTTTGGCATTTCATGATCAGAAACCTGCAACTCTGCAAGTGGGCTTTGTCCCCATTTAAATAATTTTAAGGAATTGAATCACATCCTTCGACCTTCCCATACGTACACTATATTTGTGTCACTTGATGAAGTTGTCAAGTGTGATCTAAGGGGACGCTAATTATATATGGTATAGACTCTAGCAGTGAGAGTTGACTAGTTGATGTAAAATTAAAATATATTGATGTAATAACTATAAACAACACATTCACATTAAATAATAGCGAAAGAAGGAAAAAAAAATCAGTATCTTCAGTCATATCCTCATTTGCTTAAACTCAACGGTATTTTTTTCTAAAGAGAGTAAATAGACTTTGTAATCTAAAATAGAGAACACTCAATTTTATTTATAGAGTTTTGTCTATCATTATACCTCACCATGATAAAAAATGAATCAAGTGGATTAGAAAGTGAATTGTTGTTTGTTGACAAATAGAAGATAAGATTTGAATGTAGGAGAAAAATGCACCATATACACAAACTCACTTCCCATATAAATCGTTAACAGAAACAAAAAACAAACCAGAAAAGAAGGAATCAAAATTTTCCAACAGTTGATACATGCAATTGAACATTTTCAGCAAAAAAAAAAAAAAAAATCGGTTTCTAATGTCTGTCATTAAAAATTTATTGATATAATATACAATTATATATTATGATAAAATAAACTTACTGAAATATTTTGCATGATCTATTTTTTTTGTTATATTACAAATCTTTTTTTTGTTACATTGCATGATTTAATTTAGCTTGAAAAAAATCTTTTTCTAGCAATTTTTAAGTGTATATTCCAATATAACCAGCTGTATATGAAATGCAAATATATATATATATATATATTATCACAAAACTAATTAAATAAATATGTAAGATACACATCAAAAGTAAATTATAAAGTTATGCATGTAAGATAGAGGTACAGAATTACTACTTATAAATATACGGAACACATTGATTTTATGTATATAAGCTACGTAAATTAAGTTAATTAATAATTAATATAAAGTATTGTTTTATAAAAAATAATAATACAAACATTTATTTCAAACAATTATTTTCTTATTTAAAGCGACCATGCATCAGTTGTTGATTAATTTAATATACATAACTTACTAACAAAGTCTACACTATAGCTAGTTTCTCACCTCTCCCATGCTGAAATTATAA
The DNA here is from genome assembly GCA_007407185.1 of Glycine tomentella. NCBI lineage: Eukaryota > Viridiplantae > Streptophyta > Magnoliopsida > Fabales > Fabaceae > Glycine > Glycine tomentella. The sequence continues at coordinate 3,284,280 of PYAF01001177.1, forward strand.
TTAATAAAGCTTATTCATGCATTACAGCTGTTGATCTCTAAGTTTTTTGAACTTATGCAGTTGTGTTTATATGCGGTAAGAGCATCCCCTGAAAATGTTTATATTTTAAACAAAGTTGTTTAATTTTTTTTTATTAGAGCATATGTCATGACGCTATACTTATAAAAATAATTATTATTTATCAAATTTATACCATAAATAGAATTTTTTTAACATTATAAAATCTATAAAATTAAGTAAATTACTCCATTCAGAAATCTTAATATTTGAATAAATTTTATGTAAAGTATTTAAATTTATGTGAAGTTATAAGATCCTACAAAATTATGATAAATAATTTATCTAAACAATTATGCATCGTAGATGATCTAATTAAACTAAAGATAATTAATTAGATGAGTATGATTGTCAATCTTCTATATACTAAACACTTAACACTCAATATAAAACTAGTTAGTCAAATAATTAATTTTATCAGTTAGGTGATGTTAATAATTAGTTAGTGTATAATGCAACCTGCAGGTAGAGATTTGAGCTAATTAATTAATTGAAACCCTACGAATGGATCTATAATCAGATGCATGTATATATATAGGCAAGGTACAATAGTTAGAGTGACCTTATATATATATATATATATATATATATATATATATATATAGATACACTAGTAATAAAGTTTATATAATAGACAGATCACGAGAGACAGAGCTATAAAGCCAAGCTAAGCATGTTAACGGTTTAGGGCAAAAGTATTATTTGCTGCCCCCACCAATAAACGAATGGGGGAAAGTTCCAAGTTTTTAGTCTGGTCAAGCTCTTATCATGTTTCCTGCAATGGCCTTTTAAAGTGATGGAAAGTGATGTTAAGAAAATTAAACATAAAAAGACACGCATTAATTAGAAAAAGTAGTTAATCAAGCAAGGTGTGTTTCCTGCATTAATGACCTTTAAGACAAGTCTTATCATTTTATAGTGATGCAAAGAAAATTAAACATAAGTTTGAGAGTTAATAAAGACATTAGAATGGAAGTTAATAAATTGTGATATAAGTTTATTGTATAAATTTGTTAGCTTAATTTAAATTTACTGCAAAGAAATTTATACTGTCAATTAATTAAAAATACTTTATATATATATAACAACTCATCTTTAAATTACACTTATAATGTATTTCAATTGAATTCTAATTTTTTACGGTATATCTATTTTTCTCTTCTCTCAACTCTATAATTTAATTTTTTTTACCAAAAGCATACCCATCCCCATTTGTCTTACTGATTGAAAAACTTCAAGTTTGTCCTATCTCCTCAATTCATTGGATGGGATTTAGCCTAACTTGTCGCGCCTTGTCTTACTATTGTATCGTGAACAACAAACAGTGCTTCATAATATTTTATGTCCTATCACCCGCATTTCGCACATCTCACTAACCACTGGTTTTCGCTAATCATCAGTGCTTCAAAATATGGTTACTTCTGGGCTTTAGACTGAGGAATTAATCATTGATTTTGAATCGAGAGATACCTTAGTTGTTCACACAAAAAAAAATTATAATGTGAAAAGTTTGATATTTATATTTATAGAAGTGTTTGTTGTCATTTCTTTTGTATATTTCCTTTTTAAACATTCATATTTAAGTAAATTATATTTAAAATATATTTTTTAATCAAATTAATAATTTAGTTATTTTATAAAATTTAATTGAATGAAGTGATAATAAATTCATTATAGTGGTAACAAACACTTTTTATTATTTACTATTTAAAATATTTATATTTATTATATAGATAAAAATAAAGCAAAATGACAAAAAAAATATTTATTGCAATTTTTATAATATAAAAAAATAGAATGGAAATTTAAGTATTTAATTGTATTAAGAGATGATGATGAATAATATTTTTTTCACAACGTAAACATAAACAAATCCTCTCAAGTGATATTATCACGGAATGAGATCGATCCTAAGTCCTAACTCTTCAATAAATTTTATTAATATTATTAATACTATAAAGTTAAGGTTTAAAGGAATTAATTCGCTCGGATCAGCCTACTGGTAGGAGTTGATGTGAATGTATGAGGACTTTGATTCTTATTGCTATTATTATAGACAACAACCACAACAAAAATTGACAGATATTCACACATGATTATTTACTTTTTTTTTTAACTCTCTTACTAACCTTAAGACTCATGTTAACCATTTTTAGAGCATTTCTAATATAGATGCTTATATAAGTTGTTCAATTTTAAATAATTTTTTTTTCATTAGAGCAAATAACATAAAATTACTTATACAAACATTTTTAATTATATCATAAATAGGACCCACAAAATTAAGTTAAACCCTTTACAACCTTAATATTGAAGTGAATTTTTGTAAGAATAGTTAAATCTTTGTGAAATTGTGAAACCCATAAAATTAAGATAAATAATCATAACACTTGAATTCAACCGAACCGATATATATTGGTTTTATTTGAATTGATTTTTGAGTAACTTGCATGGTTTGGTTCAATTTGCAGTCGGTATTTGAAAAATTGAACTAAATCAAATCAAATCACAAATATTTATTTTTATTATAATACTTTCAATTGTTTTTGTGATTGGGTGAAAGCCTTTGTGGTTGTTTCTTATGGCATGTGCAAAAACAAATTAAGAACTAAATCTATGAAAATTATCTGTGGAAAAAATAAAGATTTTGCTAGTTTGAGTGAGCATAAAACAGAACTTTTATTCAAAAAGAAAGCTAAAACAGATTTTTAATATCTAAAGATGAATGCAGCTTGATCATATTATATTTGGTAATTCTCTAAACGTTGCTCAATCAGTGTACTGCAATTTGCTATGATATTGATAAATGAAAATTCATCTATGTACTTGTTTATTTATTTTAATGAAAACAACAATGTAGAAAAATTATATTATTATTTGATTCAAATATCCAGGACCACGAAGAATTTTCAGTGGTTTATTCTTTACCACTTGTATAAATGGCAATACTTCCTGTTGTTGTTGATTCATGTTTGGTATATGCATTCTCGATTATGTCACTGAAATATTAAAAAAATGATATAAAGATAGATTTTAAAATATTAAAAATCCATAAAAATTTATGTAAATCAAAACCGCAAAAGATTGGTTCAGATTTAATATTATATTCAAATCCAACTGCGTTTAATTTTTAAGTGTGGTTCAGATGATTTTTGTTTCAAAAGTCAAACCAAACTGCACTGTGAACATTCCTACCGCCAATAGATGCACGCTACTGCCACCGGTTCAAATCTCCTGATTCTGTAAAGAAAGAAGAAGAGAAGAGGAAAAGATGAGGGTATTTTTGAGTTTCACTATGCTTTAAAATTAACGGGGGTGTAGGATGAGATTGATGGTGTGCAGGAAGAAAGATCCATTTTCTCGCACTTAAATATTGATAGGATCGGCCCAACCCAAATAGCTCAAACTGAATTTTGATGGTGTTTGTGGCAGTTGGACTAAGCATTTATCAAGGACTAATTATATAACAATTGTTTAAAATTTAATAAAAAAACAAAAGTAGGTATTGGTGGACACCGTTAAGAAAATGGGCATAGAATTAATCCTAATTTCTTTATAAGTTTCGATTCTTAATTAATTATCTCATTGAAGTAGAGGTGTTCCAAAACCCTTTTTCTCTTCATCATATATAATAACACAATTACATTTGTCAAAATACATCACTAACAATGTCCTCTAGATTAGTTTCAATAATGTAGAACTAATATAGTATGTGTACCGAGCACATTCCACTTGAATTAAGCAGTCAACCCAACAGAACCCATCTTTAGTGGAACAACCATTCAAAGCTTAAGAAACCTAAACCAAAACCCCAACACATGATGCAAACATTTCTTTCTTATCTAACCACAACCTCAACCAATTTGACATTGAGCATCAAATGGCAAAGATGACGACGATGACAACAACAACACATTGTCCTACGAAAAATTGCTAAAGGTTAAAAGTTAAAACCTGCTATGATCAAGGAGTTAGGCATGGACGCCAAATCCGAATGATCGAGCTCCCATGTCATCCCTCTTGTTACTTCGTAGCTGGCCTATTTTGCTCCATTCTAGCAATAGCAGTGTACCATTGTGTAACATCCCGGGCGCTGACGAGGACGGGGAGTGATCGCCGGTGCAGTGAGGCACGGACAAGGAGCGGCTCCTGGCAGGCTTCCAGCGGGAGGGGTACATGAATGAATCGAATACACACCCGAACGAGAGGGATCCAGAGGCTGTGCAGGTATGAGACTGTACAGTTGAGGATAACTTAAAGGATTTAATAGGTACTACTTATACCAACAAGGTATATCTACTTTTCGGTAGCCCATAACATAAGAACTCCACAGTTAAGCGTGCTTGACTTGGAGCAATCTTGGGATGGGTGACTTCCTGGGAAGTTTCTCAGGAAGTGTGTGAGTGAGGATAAAGCACACTGAAAAGTCTTGTGTTGGTATGTAGGGACAGTCGTTGATCCTGCAAGTGGCTGGGCGTTACACATTGCATCCTATTGAGGTATTTTCTTAGGCCTCAGACAACGCAACGAAGGAACAACGACAACAACACAAGAAGAAGCTGCATCAAGTACAACGAGGGGGTGCAAGAGGACATCCCTAACAAAATCCTGATTTTCTCAATCTCAACACAAACAACAAGTGATGTCATTCATTTGGACCAAAATGAATGCTCCATTTGTTTGGGGCAATGAGAGGATGGGGATGTGGTGAGATTATTGACTTCTTGTAACCATGCTTTCCATAGACCATGCACCAATGCATGGTTCATGGATCATGCCAATTGCACCTATTGCCGCTCAACAATCACTTGTGATTGTGAGTTAGCGTTACTGATAGAAAATGTGGGAAACGAACAAAAGGTCTTTCATGTGCATGCGGATGTTCCATGTGATCATCATCATACATTAATGAATGATGATGATGTGAGTGGTTACACCCATGGCTATCAAACTCGATATTTAAATCGTAGAATTGTCCGATTCTAGGTATATCGCAAGCAGATTCGTTTTTAGTAGAATCGGTAAACTCGGGGTAGAATCGATGGAATCGCTGTAGAATCGCGAGTTTGGTGCGATTTGGCGATTCCGATTTACGTGAAAACGATGTCGTTTTCAAGGTGTTTGTGGGTTTCCAAAATCATTTTTTCGAGCATTACCTTCCTCAGTTCCTCATCGTTTTGTGCGTGTGTGCTTTCCTCACCTTCCTTAGTCGCTCAGTCATCGCTGTCTGTGGTCCGTGGTCGTCATCGGTCGTGCCTCCGTAGTTGTCGATTTGATCTTATATGCCTCCCTCAATGACCGAGTCGACCTCAGAGTCTTGGGAGACATTACTGCCAAGATCCACGACATGAACTTCGATTCTCCTGGTGTTCAGGTAACTAACTAACTTCGAGAGAGAGTGAGTGTGGCGGGACTGTGGCTTGGCTCCTGTAGCTGCAACTGCGAATTCTACTACCTTTTGTTTCACTCTGCTTTTTCTTTACTTCTCTTCTTTTTTTTTCCCCATTCGCTAACATGCGCTGCCGAGAACACTAATCCACACTAGTACTGTACCACATTGTCTGTGATAACCTGCGCCGAAAGCTATTTTTTTTTAATATAGAAGGATACTAATATTAATATTTTAAGACATTATTCAATGTTTTGTTTTAGTATGAATTTCTCTATGTCTGTTTCTTGTGTTGTATTTAGGGGGATGACTTTTGCTGTGTGAATTTTATATATATAGAAAATGGTGAACAAAATCATGTGGCAAAAAAATCACATTGGAGAATGGGTACTTAATTAGGATAGTTGGAATATTTGAAATTGTTAACTAAAGTGAGTTAGTGATTCCATGTAATATCTATTGAGAGACAGGCATAAGCATTAAGAGAAGGCAATTCAGATTATATGTCAAAACATTCTTTTCATTCTTCCATGAACATGAGGTCAATGGATCTAGGTGGAGTTGAGAGTTACCTGTCAATTGATGAATCAATTGCACAACCCACAACAAGATAGATCTCTCTTGTAAGCAAAAGCAAATTTTCCTTCTTCTATTTTTATTTTTTCTTCCATTACTTCTTTGTATGTGGAGGCCTTGTTAATATGCAATTTAATGATTGGTGTCACCTCCCAAACAAATGAACAGTCTATATGTATATTTGGAGTTAATGTGTTCTGCCTTTGCAAGCACTAATAGCATTGTATACATTGAAATTGAATTGCCTGTCAATTTTGAAAAATATATTGATTCTTTGTTCCATAGCAGGATTTTAACTGCTAATTGCAAACACTGATTGCATTGTATGATTATATTATTGTATGAATTTATGTTTTATATTTATATATAGATAATTTACTCTTTTTTGTTTGAAGTAGACTCTTACGATTCTACAATCCGAATTTACGAGTCGAGTTTATAAAACTCCCACAAGTTTAAGTAGACTCTCGATTTTGACAATTTTGATTACACCCCAAGATTTCAACGGCCACAACCCATGTTGCTTCAGAGGAACACTCTCGTCGCACATGCGGAGAAAGCCACGAGGTTTGGTGATGATGGGTTTGAAAGGTCCTTGTCTTTGGATCCGACATCTTCGTATATTGCCATTACCATACAAAGAGATCAACTAGGAAAGGCTTTCACCTCTTCTAATTCTTCTACCAACAAAGGGGTCATGACGAGTCAGTACTATAACTATAGATCAAGATCGCGTAGTAGGCACCTTGATCACATGTCTTCGGTGTTGATGAGATCCTTCTCGCAGTTTCGGAACAGTACTACTGCAAGTGGTAGATACAATGCGATTCTTCCAAACTGAATATTGTACCATGAATCATGACCGGTCTAATTAGCTAGTGTAGATGGTACTTCTTCTCGTAAATAACATTGATTAAAATTTAATATAACCTTTCATCATATTGATCTTCAATAGTATACTTACCATCTTTCAGAGTTATTATAATTATGAAGGAACACCATAATCATGGAGTAGTTTCTGACACATTCACATGCACATCGATCTTTTTGGTGACCAGTTTTTCTGAAACATTTACTGCGCCGTTTATTGCTTTCTTACTCTCATCATTGTCAACCCTCGCTTTGGAGGAATGATGGCATACTTAGATTTATAAATGTTCTTGAAGACATGCAGATGCAGGTATATATACAAATTACAAAGGACGACGTTTTAATTAAAGTGATACCTAAAAGGTAATGAACATTGAACAGGGTATTTTTATTGGAATTATATATGCATGCATGTCGCATGATAAATTTTTATTTTTTTACTATAAAAATTAAAATCCTCTCCTATTTGTTACTAAATTTTCATTTTTAAACTTGTACTTGTACTTGTTGATAATTAAGATTTAAGAGTATGTGTTTAATTTGAAAAATAGTCATTTCTTACATGTGTGCAGTGCATATATATCAAATATATATAATTTTCTAGTAGTTGAAATTAAAAAATAAAAATGTGAATCATCAAATTAATCCTAATCCAAACTGCATTTTTTATTGAATCAAGTCAGATTTTTTTAACAATTGGATTGAGTGATTTTATTTTATTTTATTTTGCTTAAATCCAATCCACATCAATCTGTAAACATCTCTAATAGATATATAAAAAAAATCAAAGCACTCATGAGCAATAATGTTTCTTAATTTTTTCTAAATTACATACAAATTTCTCCCTAAGAAGTTGAATGAGAACTGAAAGGCTAAAACCTATGACTAATTATGAAATACAAAAACCTAATTATCTTACTGGATTCGACCGACCCCGACATGATTGATGCATATGCTTGTTTTGAAGTATGGTAATGTTATGCCTAAATTCAATTATTGATTTATTTGTATAGATTTATTAATTTAGGATAAAGGTCGATCGATCTATGATGAGTTTTGTTTTTATTGAGGCTCCAAAATTCCAGCGCTCCTACCTAAGTGCCTTGTCTCATTAGTTTAATAAGCAGAGAAAAAGTCGCTAGGCAATAATAAAGCATAAGCACAACTAATCAATCATTCGCATGTGTTACGGTTACACTGTTCCCGTGAATTCCCTAGGGGAAGAAAAAGAAAATCAGTGAAAGAACCAAAGAAATTAGCGGGCGAATATATATAGAGAAGAAAAGCAGTATTTTTACTTTTTTGGAGCTTAAAGGGGCAAAAGGAGAGAAAATGTGATTATTTCGTTGAGCTCTCCGAAATTGGCAATGATAAATAGAAAGTTGATTTGTCCCTGTTACTTTACATGCACACGAATTAATAAAATTAAATAAATAAAAATACAAAAGATATAAAAAGTTATGGTTATCTTTATGTAAACGGTCCATGTGGACGGTGGGCAACGGACCCCCAAAGACTTGCCTTTTTATTCCTTAATTACTTATACACCCACAATTAAATATTAAACAAATATGCATTATTGAATCTTCACAAGGGGGAATTCGTTTTTTTGGGACCTAGACCCGAAAAGAGGGAACTTTCCTATATACTCTTTCTTTTCCCACATCATGGACCTTGGACAAACCCCCCTCCAAAGACTATTCCTTTTCATTATTTATATTGGACAAACCCCCCTCCAAAGACTCCTATTCCTTTTCATTATTTATGTTGAAAAAATTTATAATCACGATGCTTCCCACCAGATAGGGTTAATAAAAAAAAAATGTAAATGATGTTGAATATTGAATATGTACTAACTTTGAGGCTATGTAAAAGGAATAACCATTGGGATTAATTAGGAGCCAAAAGGCGCCCTATGAGGAATGCCTTTTCTTCTTCTTGCATTTGAAGCAGGTGGAGAAGGCGTGGATGAATACATGTCTTGTGTTGAACCTTCACGCAATCCTTCTTCTTGCTGTCTTGACGAGACTGATCCCCTTGAAGTATCCATTGTCAATTCTTCATTCCTACCATCCAAAGCAAAGCTTGCATCCCCATTTTTCTTTATTCCTTCAAGCTATACCAATAAAAGTGTTATTAATACCATCAAATTAAACCAATAGTTAATTAAAATGGTCACATTAATTATATGTCACGCCATGTTCCCAACAATACTGCCTGATAATTAAAACTAAAATAAATACAAAACTCATGCTTTTAACTATTAGTATGACTATGACTATTAAATTAATTTTTTGAAAGGCATTACGACTATTAAAATTTAATTAAAATGTCAATGTGATATTGTTATACAGACATGATGAATATGCAAAAGTAGAGGGAATATAATTATGATGGTGAATGATGGCGATGGGCTTTCAAATTTAGGTGATGATGTATGGGTGGTGGGTGCATATGATGAGGATGATTGAGTTGTGAAAGATGTGCATGCTGATAATGAAATGAACAATAATTTTTTTTTCTTAACACAAATGATATTAAAAATAATATTTCACCTTACATCCCAAAGAACAAAACCGAACTGGGTCCAAGAGGTTCCTTCCACAAATCTCACAAATGTGAGCTACTCCTTTTCCAGATTTTGGCTGAGGCCTCACATTCAAGAACAAAACTCTAGCACTGTTGATTACATATGTCTGCACTCCACTGATGTCCAACACTTTCTGGATTTCTGAGACCCTCACTACATCGTGATAGGAAGATCGTCTTATCTAATTAATCATCAATAACAACCTCGCAAATTAAATAAGGAAAATAATGTAAAGAAAAAGAAGAAAAAACCATTACATTTACATACATTATATTGTTCTCTCAAACATTGTAAAATTAGCCTCATTGTCCAACTGCATTATATTATATTATATCATAGAATAGAATAGAATATAAATATAAATCCAGAAAAAAATATATAAATGAGAAATGGAAAATTAAATGCTGATAGATGAATATGCAAGCAGTGTTCATAAGTAAAAGTAACCCACCCACCTGAATAACTTGATGATCTTTGTGTCTTGAAGAACGGCAATAAAAGCAAAAGGCTTCAACATTGCAATCTATACAAAACATGTTACATTCGCTTCTAGCGGCGTCTGCGTGAATCCGACACACATTGAAGAAGGGTGTGTGAAGAAGTTGTTCAAGCCAAGGAGGTATCAGTACAACTGTGTCCTGGTGAAATCCCATTGTTGGAAAAATGGACATTCTATAAAACATCAATTTAGGGACATAAAAAAAAAAAATCTGAGACCAGCACGCACGCATAGATAAATACATGAAAATAAATATATAGTTATAAATAAATCTATACCATTGTCGGCACACGTGGATGATATAAATTAACAATTAATAATAATAATAATAATGTGGTTCAATGGGTGAGTGAAGAATGGTGATGGGATTCAGTTGTTGAAAAGATAATTGAGGATTGAGAGAGGAAGGAAGGTGCTGCAGATGAAAATGGCGAGGGAGAGAAAGAGCAAAAGAGAATAATAAACGACCTTCAACTTTGAATTCAACTAAACAATGGTAAAGAGTATAAGGACAAAGGGGAATAAAGAAATAGGGGATTGGATGGATGAGATTGAAGGCGGTGAGCGAAGGAAGGCGACAGCCGTTGGATGTTTGGAGATGTTCTTTTCGTCTCTACGTTGGCACAATACAACTCTCCAAGGTCGGCTATGTATGGCCTCAACAAATACCATTATTTACCTACTCTAGCTTTATTATACTATCATTTATTTTTTTCATCCACCATCACATATTGGTGGCTCCCACAGCCATGGTATCGGAAAGAATCTAATGTTAACTGATTATCAAGTTGGAATAATGTTTTAGTTAATTTTATAATTATTAAAACTTACTTTAATATATTTCTTTTTGCATTTAATATACTATGTGTGTTTGTATGTCAGCGTATGTTCTCTTATGTTATTAAAGTATTTTTTTATGCAATGACATACTAATATTTAAGTATATAGTATTACTTAAAACGCTAAAATATATTTTTTTGTTTTTTATATTTTAATATATTAATTTTTTGTCTTTTAACTTTTAAAATATTAAATTTAGTTTATTATGTTTTTAAAATGAGTTTAAATGATTCTTTAGAAGCAATGATACATTTTTTAACTAATTCAAGACATTAAATTTATCTCATTAAATTTACATACATAAAAATTTTAGAACACAACTTATAGTTAAGCAAAAAAGATCATAAAAATATCACATAAAAAATTAATTCAATGATTGACTAGCCAAGGCTCGGGAGAGTTATTTTTTAGTCCCTATGCATGACTTAAAAAAAATAATTTGAATTTGATAATTAAAAAAGATAGATTTTTATTTGAAGGACTATGAAAATCAAACTCCCTAAGTTGAGATACTAAAAACATAATTTTAAAAATTTATACACAAATAAGAAGTCAATAAACTATGGAGAATCTGATTTCTCTTCGTGAATAATGAGAAAAATAAACATTTTGATTAAATTCTTTATTCATTACAGTATTTTTTATAAAATAAAAAAGAAATCAAGCCAGGAATCGGAAGTTAAAACATTGTTTTTCAGGCACTGTACGGTTAATTATATAAATTGCATACCCTTAGAATGTAGACAAAATGTCATGTCAGGAAAGATTGATCTAAATTATTAATTTGTACTTCCCCTTGAATTTACCAATTTAAAATTATTTGCACACTATTTGGTGGTTGGATGGAAATAGGGTAAAGAAAGCAAAAAATAGGAACGATAAAAATAATATTAGTTATTTGAATCATAAAAATATTAAAAGAAATGGCATCATAAAAATAAAAGTAAAGTGAAAATAGGGTGAGGCTTAATAGTATTTTTCCATTCTACTTTTACCTATTATCTTTCATTCATATTTCTAACTCTTTCTTTATTTCTTTAATATTTTTATTCAATCAAATACCTTTAATTTTTTTAATTTATTCACATTTTCCATTTCTATCACACGATCTATTTGGTATGAAGAAAAGAAAAATAGAGTGAGTGGAAATTAAAAAAATGAAAATATGTGAGAATTAAAATAAATTTTAAAATAAAA
>PYAF01001177.1:3296397-3311192 GCA_007407185.1 Glycine tomentella
TATATAAATTATATTTCATATTTATCGTATATAATTTAAATTATGATATAAGATTATCTTTAATAATAGATAATTTCTTTTATATAATTATGAAAATTTAATTTAGAAATAGAGATAAAAAAACCATATTGATAGGAAAACGAAAATATACCAATAATGGAGGATAATTTGAGACAATTGAGTGAATTTATTTATTTTTAGTTATACCAGTAACGTGTGAAATGTACCTATAAAATAGAAGGAAAAAAAAAAGAGAATAATTATAACGTTAATAAATTAAGAAGTGTTTCACTAAATTATGTACTCTTTATAATATAGGATTATATTATCACTTCAATAAAAATTGAATTTGTTAAAATTGATTTTAAATTATTTTAAGTGCTAACCAGAAATGTTTATACATTTGAAGATTCAAATTGGCTTTGCAAAAGATGAATGGGCCAGGCCAGGGAATCCTTATTGGATCAAACTGGAACGTGGGCCCAGGCAACAGTCAGGCCCAATCCCCAAAATGGTTTTTTCCCCCTAAAAATAAAAAAATTAAGCCATTTTCCAACTTCTAAGAAGCAACCAAGTTTTGTTCCCACTTTCCTAAGTTTCCTTCTCGCTCCCGTCTCTGAAATCTCGAGGGTTTCATCGTTGCTGAATCAACAATTCGGAACCAGTTAGCAATGTTCAGATTCTGGTAATTATTCGTTACGCTCCTAAAACATCTATTAATTTAAATTAAATTTTATATTCGTCTCTTTGTGCTTGGATTGTTTGGATCCGAACAATAGGACGGAAGTTTTATTCCGTTATGTTTCATTTTAATCTTTTCAACCAATTTAATTGCTATTGCGTGTTTGATCACATCACACCAAACTTTCAGTAGAACAACTACAATAATAATAAACCGAATTTTCGATTTAATAGCAGTTAATAGCATATATGAATTTCCGATTAGATAGTGATTAATAGCATATATGAATTTCTGATTTGGTAGAGATTAATAGCATATATGAATTTCCGATTGTGCGCAGGGGATCACAAGATCAACAATCGCAGGATGGTTCTTCGCAGTCACAGTCGTGGTATCCGCCATCGGTGGTGAGTTCACCAACTTCATCGAGGCCTGTTACACCGACTGCATCTTCTTCTTCATTATCGCAGAGGCCTTCTTCTCATGTTCCACCTTCCGAAGCTGCTGCAGTTATTGCCGTTTTGAAGGACAAGAGGTTTGAGTTTTCATCGTTTATTCGCTTATCATGGTTTTGGTTGTATCTGATTTGCAAATGAAAAATAGTTAGGAAGGGTGCTGTTAGTCGTACAATTAGTACTTTCTACTTACTCTGATGTTGTGAAATGTGAATTGTTCAAATTTTCCAAATATGCTGATCTTAGTTATTTTTTCTTCTCTTTATAAATTGCAGTGTTGATGAGTTGCGGAAGCTTTTATCTGACAAAGATGCGTATCAACAGTTTTTGCATTCGCTTGATCAGGTCAAGATTCAAAATAATGTAAGTATCATTTCTTTACTCTAATTACTAGTGGTTTATTACCTTGGAACTGGTATGTTGTGTTGAACTGCAGAGTTTGCTGCATTTTGTTAGTCGATTTCAAATTCTTCTCCATGGAGTTGAGAGAGTACCCTCCATCCCCATTATAAGATGAAAAATTATTGATTTCATTGTAGTGCTAAGGCCTTAGGGTAGCTAGTAGGTTCCTGGTCCTGACTGTTATGACATCCATCCTAGGGAAATTCCTCTATTAGTCTATTTAGATAAGTGGATATACAATATCAGTGGCTCTTTATATTTGCTTTAAAATGATTTCATTCTGCTGCTTGTGCAATGAACACTTGAGAGTTGTTTTGTTCCTATATATACTGTTCTGAGATGGAGTTCAGTTGCATGTAGTATTCAACCTTGATCTTTATTGTCTTTAAGAGTGTGAATTGTTTCATACTGCAGACATTATGGGATTTGTTAATACTTGATATACTCTCTTTTTTTATTGTAAGGAATGCATTCCTAACTCTGTATTTGTTAAACTACTCCAAAGTTATAACTGGCCTAATTATTAGTTGTTCTAAAAAAACAAGTGGGATGGTGCTAATTTGTTCCCATTTGTTTTCTAGGAGTATTGCAAGTTACAACTTGGATTTGTTAAAATACTCTCTAAGGTGGAACTTCTTAACACACTTCATTCAAACAAATAAGTTGTTGTATAGTAACAACCCCTTAATGATGCAATTAAAAGTGTTGGCTCTTGTCAAATGGCACTGTCAAAATCCACATGGCAAAAGGTCTAATGCTGGCCACTTCCTCTTATATATAATATAGACTAGTACATAGACAATGCTACATACTTACATGCCAATATACATATGCAAACACATGGAGTAATCTTCAACTAATGAACTGTGCACTGCTGCACAAGCGGTTCCACCCAAGTATACTGGAAAAAAATTAGTTGCTGTCCTACTGGTGCATACAAATTTTCTCTGCTGTTGGTTTTGTTTTTATTGCCGATGCTGGAGTTTGTATCTGCTTGTATTATAATTTTTTTTTGTCTTATTGACTTGTCAGCTGAAAGATGAACTTTGCAAGGAGAATTTACAGCTTGCAGGTGAGTTATTTAATTTTTTATTTAATGGTCAGCCTATAATTAAATTGTAGTAGAGCTTCTCAATCTTTTGCCTTTACTACAGAGGAAAATCTTCAAAAGGAACCTCGTATCATGGAACTTAGGAATCAAGTAAGAATACAATCCTATGATTAGTAGCTTTTTTCTTTTCAATTCATTGCTGACTACTGAATTTTTCTTCCTCCTCCCATGGAAACAGTGTAGAATAATTCGAACAACTGAGTTAGCTGCTGCTAAGGAGAAACTAAATGAGCTTGAGAAGCAGAAAGAAGACATGTTGAAATTGAATTCCCCAGCATCCCTTCTCCAAAGGATCCAAGGTATGACTTGAAATTATAAATTGCTGCAATAGTTCTAGTGATCACAATTTTTACTACTATTGAAACCATGGCTAGGTCATAAATATGATAAACTATACAATATTTTTGCAGAGTCTGCGAATAAGACTGACGAGGAATCTGAAAACTTGCACCAGCATCTCCTTGACAGAGAGATTGACCTTGCTGCATTTTTGCAAAAGTACAAGAAGTTACGTACTACTTACCACAGGAAAACTCTTGTACATCTTGCTGCTAAAACATCAACAGTATAAGCACAACACGAAATATTAAGAAATTAAAACTGGTTTTGGCAATTATGTATTTTATTTTTGGTTCACTATTGTCAATAGTTATCGTTGGTCAAAGATATTTGCCACCAATTATATAGAAGTTGCAGTCGTTTGGATAGAACCATCTACTATCAATGAGATTGTTGTTCATATATGTTCAGCCGGAGATTGTTCTTTGTGGGGACATTGTCGAGTGGTTTCATACCACTTGGGATGAGGTATGGACTTGCATTTACTTTTCTGGTTTGTGATCGGCTATGAGATCATCATTGCCGATATAGGATTTACTGTTGTTTTGTAAAATGTAAAAAAAAAAAAAAAATGACTTTTTTCTTCTTATAAACGACTTTCTTTTCTTTAGCAGCAACTACAAGTTTTTCAGAACCCATTTTATGTTAGCATTTTGGCTGGACTCGGCATTTGTGTTGTTATATAATGGTAGATACATAAGTTGAACGTTGAACTTTCTTTGGAAAAAGAAAACTATTGTTAAACAGGTTCAATTTGGTGGAGAAATATTGTAGATAATAAGAAGTTTTCATCATGACATCATGTATTTGTACGAAGGAGCAGTGGGGCACAATTTGATTTTTTTTTCCTGTCATCAAATTTTAGGTTTACAAACACATTCTTGCAAAAGTTAATGAGAAACAAGAATAATCATTTATATTTAAACAAGTGAGAGCATCCCCATTACTTAGTAATAGCCTCCTTGTCCTAGGGGATTTTTAGGTCCAGAATCATCGTAGCCATCAGTGTCGGGCTTATCGCACATAGGAGTGGTGTAATAGAAAGGGTTGAGCACGTATTTGATCAAACTGCGATACACTGAGGTTGGGTAGTTGAGCTTGACGCCAGACTTTCCACCACCAAAGTCAGTGAGGATGTTGCAAACATTATCTGGAGACGACACCAACCTCACTGAGCATCCTTTTGTATCCAATTCTTTGCCATAGACATACTTTTTCACAGTCAAGTCGTACTGCCCCAACTCATCTGTTGTATCACTTGTGTAATACACAACCCTACTTCTCTTGTCCATGCATGTTAGGGACACTTTAACTCCTGGTAGTGCAAGCTATATTAGTTACAAGCTGAGGTAAATGTGAATTGAACATGATATGTAGGAAAAGATTACAATGGCAATGCTACAATACCTTTCATAGGGTTGCCACCATTGACCCATTCATTCCAGCCCTTGGTGCAGTCCTGGCACAGCACTTTTCCACCCACGTAAATGACTCCCGATTCATCCAAATCTGAGGAACAACACACTAGCATTGAGGCAATAATGATCATCAAAGCTCCAAGAAATCCCATCTCTATCTATCTTTCTCTCCCTCGATTCGCAAGGCTATATGGCTGAAAGAAGTAAATGTATATATATAAACAAGCATTGTGCTTGAATTGTTGACAAACGTGGAAGAGCACTACTATCGGCTCAGGACGTGCAACCCAATATTCAATTTTTTATGATACAATTAATTAGTCATATGAATCAATTATCATATTAATTGGGAGTTTTCAACTCGCCGAACATCGCATCAAACGGTTAACTAAAGCAATTAAGGGAAAAATATTAATAGCAACCCCTTTTTACTCTTCACACCCTTAATTAAAAAACTCATATACCTAAAGTACCCTCCAAATTTACACGAGCACCCCTCACCAAGTCTCATGTTCTCACTTTCTGTCCTTCATTGCTCCACCTTGTCCTCTATTGTTTTTTCCATGTAAGTTCTCGCACTTCATTTCTTCCTCAATGATTTGTTGTTTACTATTTTTTTGTGTCACCAATTTTACGAAAACTAGTTTTGTAAAGTATGACTACTGTACAGAAATTGCCAAGGTACACTATAGAAACCAAATAGAATCTAGTTTCTATCAAATCAATGACAAAAATAAAAGAAGCATGGGAATGATGCCAAAGAAGAATTAGAACTCGCATCGCATGAGAGAGCATCTTATGTAAGAAAACGGTCAATCTCAATAGTTTGATTAAATGAAATATCAAGATTAAAATATTTTAAATTTAAATTAAATATTTATTTAACTATAAAATCTCTAAAATATTTACTAAATATAAAATAAAATATCCTAAAAATTTAATTTAGGTCAATATTTTTTTTATAAATGACATAAATTAAATATTTAATATATTTGATTTTATGTTTAGTAAACATAGTTGTGAAATCCGATTCGATCCAACCGGAATCCAATGATTTAATTGGGCAGGTTTCACTATTAGATTGATCATGTAATTGACCTGGGATGACCCGGTCGATTAAGTCACCGATTGGAGGTCTAATCCGACTGGTTTTACAAAAAAAATTGTTAATTTTGGATTTTTTATATAAAAAAATGGATTTTGAATTTTTTTATAAAAAAATTGGATTTTGAATTTTGAATTATTATCAATTATTATTTTGAATTTTGTTCTATGGATAAATTTTTCTTACTCAAATAATGTTAGTTATTTATATACTTATATATAATGGATACATATATAATTTTGAATTTTTAATATATACCGAGTCAATATGATCCACCAATTAGACTACTAATTCACTTACTCATTATCTCGATCGGATCAATGATTAAATCAGATTTTACAACTATAATAATAAATCTTTTTGATATTTTATAGTCAAATAAAATTTTAATTTGAATTTAAAATATTTTAATCTTAACTCTTTATTTTAATATAATAGTTGAAATAAATCATTTTCATTATCCTATATTCTCATATGATACAACCTCTATAGTGTGTGTTTATGTATTATTGTTGTATTGTTCTCAGATATTGGCTCCTTGTTGTAAGAGAGTACTGTCAAGAAGTTGAGACTTCAAGCATGTTATTCGAATAAATTATTATGTATATAGTACAAGATCATTATATGTCTATCATCTGAGTAAGATCTCTATATAATATATATTTTAAGATTAATTAAAAATCATGATGGCCTCGAACTATTAGTTATTTTTCCATTTATTCATCACTCACACATGCATGGATAAATCTGTTATTATTTAAAATGTTAGTTTATTATTTATTAAATAAGTTTCTTTATACAATTTACTGCATACATGTGGGTAGAAAATTTATTAAGTAAATATATGTATTGACAATCTTTAAAAATATTATAAATGATTATATATAATAATTTATTAACTTTTATAATAATTATTTTAAAATCATACCAAAACTAATTTTTAATAAATAAAAGTTTAGCTTTTACACTATTATAGCTCCAACATGAAAATCACAATCCCATACAAAAACACATTAGTGATAAAAATAATTGGAGCAGGTTGCATGGATGAATCTGCGAAAGCAATGAGATGTAGCTTGTACCCAAAATAAGGAAGGAATTGTATACATGGCAAAACAAGTTGATGCCAATATCTATTAATTCCACGGTAAAACACATTGATTCCAATCCAAGTTAAACAAACAAAGTTGAACGTAAACTCGATCGGAAGAAGAGAGGAGATCGAGGAAAACAACACCAGCAGGTCACCTCTCTCTCTTCCTATAGACATATATCTTGTTTTCTTCCTCCACGTAAACTTGCCCTGATAATATCACCAAAATTTAACCTAATTTCTGAATCCTACAACAATTTTCTTTTGATTTGGAAACCATAGTAAGTAGGACTATAGACTCCCCAGTTTACCTCAAGATATCCTCACAAAGAATGAAGCTCTTGGAAAAGGATTTCACCGTGAACCAAACCGGAACGGCGAAGCTGGTGGCCGAAGAACCCCACGACGTGTGGCTCCTCTACAACCTCATCCTCCCTGGCGACGTCGTTTCCGCCGACACCACCCGCAAGGTCCACCTCGAAACCTCCGCCACGAAGAACACCGCCTCACGTGTCAAACTCACCCTCGACTTAAAAGTCACGTGCCGCGACTTCCACAAAGACTCCTCCACCCTCCGCCTCCACGGCCGCAACCTCCAACCCAACCACCACGTCGCCGCCGGCTCCTTCCACACCATCACCCTCGAACCCCACAAACCCTTCCACCTCCGGAAGAAGCTCTGGCAAAACGTCGCTGTCGAAACCCTAAACGAGTCCACCGAGAATTCCAATCCCAATACCAATTCCCCCGACCTCGCCGTCGTTCTCTTCCACCCGCACCACGCGGAGATTCACCTCAACGCGCAGGGAGCCGCCACGCGCTTCACCAAGATCTAACCCTCTTCAAACTCCAGAAACTCCGTGTTTTTCCGACAAGTTTTCGCGGCCTTCGTGAAGCGCGTGGATTTTAAGGTTGTGAAGCGCATGGCGATAACGAGCGAGGAGTTTCGCAGGTTTGCGATGTCATAAAAGAAAGTTAATGTTTGGTAGTAAAATGGATTGAATCTGCAATTTTTAATTATTTTTTTGTTCTTTTTTAATCACGTGATCCATCTTATATCTTGGTAGGTTTGTGATGTCGGAGGCTAGGAAGTTGAGGATGCGGTCGATCGAGGAGAACCAGTCGCGAATAACGGTTGTTTCGGGTGGTGATAGTTTGGAGAAGTTGCATGCATAATAACTGAGATGGGACACCAATTTCCTAGTAAATCTAGTTTTGAGGCTTGCTTATCATGAAGCCCGAATTGTTACAAATTACTAATAAAGAAGGGTGGGATTTGGAAATTGGAATGCCGTGATTACTAATTAGTATTCCATGATTTTGTGTAGAATTAGTCTTTTGAAATATATATATATATATATATATATATATATATATATATATATAAACTTATGAAGATAATCAAATATGATCACTGCGCACACGTGTGTGCACAAATTAATTATTTATAAAGCTAATATCTTTTAAAAGATAAATTTATATAAATTAAAACTATATAAAATATTTGTCTAATTAAAATGATGTGTACACGTGAGTGTAAATTGTATTTTTAAAGAATTTAAATGTGTGTGCATGTGTTGCCAGATAAATACAGTATTCTTTTAAAGCCCAAAATAAAGCGGCCTAGTGAGAAGAGTAGATTAGTTTTTGGTGTTCTTTTGTCTCTCTTACTTGCTTCATGGGTTGCGAATGCAGTTGACCCAAAGTTATATTTTGATGCTTTTATTACATAAGAAAAATGATAGGAATAAAATTTAGAATAATTTATACCTTCAAAAAAGAAAATTAAAATAATTTACTTTAAATCAAAATTATTTTCTATCAAAATTATTTTCTTAACATAAACCAAAACTTATAAACATTTATTTAAGATTATAAAAATTAAAGAATTGATGCAATAATATAAGAATATATTGTATTTACATTAATTAAAACGATTTAGTTAATATAAAAATTTATTTGATTTTTATCATATATAAAATTCTCATGAATCAATACTAATCACGCATCATAAATAAAATTAATCTCTCTTACTATCAAAATTAAGAAATCCCCGTGGTAAATGAAAAAAAAAAAAGTCTAAGGTAAATCTAAACAAAAAGAAAATAATAACTGTAGTTACTTTTAATTTTTGTGGTCCATTCTTGCTCGATTCAGTGTCCTTGGTCAGCACGTGCTCATCATTCTCATGATAACTGCGGGATGATTTATGACATTGGTCCATTCTTGAGTCAACGAAGGCGGGTTCTTCCATCCTAATTTAACGTTTCGTAGGACAGAGACAAAATAAAAGAAATATAGTTAAAAAGAAAAAGATTTAAATTAAAATGTAGTACATCCGTTTTTTTAATCGGAAAATTTTTGTTTTCATTTATCTGTTCGCTTGCAAGGGTTAACATCATATTAATTATTATTTTATGAATCATTGTCTTATAATTTTTAATTAATTTACTTATGTATTTATTTTGGAGTAGAAAGAGAAAAGGTTAAAAAAAATAAATTTTACAACTATTTTATTAAAATAAAAAATTATTTCATTTTTTTCTACATAATAATGTTAAAAGACAAATAAAAATAACCTAGGGAATATATGAAAGTGTGGATCTGTGTCAAATATTTGAAGCTTTCCACATGTTTTTATTTGTTTCCTCAACAACGAAATTTAGTTCTTTCACATAACTGTGAAAGCATAATGTTAAACAAATTATTAACATCATCTATTCATGGTATCTATGCTAGTTAGCCTTTTGGCAATTATATCAACGCTTGTAAATAGTATAAAATAAAAGTTCAAATATCATGTAATACTTGATAAAAGAGAAACATTGCTAACTATGACCTTCCTTCGGAAACAATAATTTAATTGAATTACAAGAATGCAAATGACAAGAATTTAAATAAGCAAAAAAAATAAATAGTAAAAGAACAAGAAATTCTTTTTAGTAATCTTTATTAACACTTAGAATTCAGTAAAAAAGAGAGTAAAACAATAATGGATAAAAGTGTTGAGATTGATTTCACTAAATCATCTCCTCATGTATGCAAAAATCACTCATATAGTTCAAAGTTTAATTATTATCATCAACTCATAAAAATACCCAAACATCAATCATTCATATGAAAAGAATCTAAATCTCTTAATCAAACTATCAATTATTTGACTAGTCTAACTAAGTGACTTATTTTAAAAACAAAAATTATAATGTCTACATAAAGATGAATTTAGTTACATCAACCTCAAAAATGGTAAGTCTAATTATATAACTACAACAAGATATAAAAAATGAAGAGGAAATTATGCACTGATGAGAGTTGGTAGGAAAGTCATAAAGAACAAGTGAGAGAGCTTTGCTAACACTCCCACACCCACACCCACACCCATCTTCAGCTTTCTCATGTCGGGTCTCAGGTGGACAGTAAGCAAGTTCTTTTCTAACACTCTCATACCCAATCTTAAATCTTTCAAGCCCGACCTCAGCTAACAAATGGGAAGATGATGGCTCTAGGATTTTTAAAATGTTCTTCCAAAGATGTGTGATTTGAATTTCCAAAGCTATTTTTTCCAAAATCTTCAAATATTCTTATTTTCCTGCCATAAAACATCAAAAGCTAATAATTTTTCTTAAAAGTTAAAGACACTAAACTTTATCCTAATTAATGGTTATATTAGCATAAAAGTTATTAAAACAAAGTTTTAAGTAATGAAAATGTAAGATAAATGCTAAAATGTGTAATCATATAAAACATTTATTAAACTACCTTAATTTAGTCATATAGACAAGATTCAATTCGGATACAAAAACATTCTAACACATAACATTAACATTAAGCATATTATGTTAAATCTCATTTGTGATAAATTTGTGAAAAATCTGTAAAATATTTAAGAATTAAATAAAAATAATTTTTATTTAAAAATAGAGAAAAAGAAAATATATAATTTCTCTTAAGAAAAAAATTAGTTTAATTTTCATATATTCTCGGTGTAAATAATTTTACACTACTAAACAAACTAGAAATAATACGTTTTCTAAAATAATTATAATGAAATCTTACTATACATTTCAATTTATTATATTTTTTTACATCATTACATTCTAATTAAATTATAGTAGTATTTTTTATATAATTAACTGAGTATTAATATTTATATAACAAATAAATAATAGACATATTTATGTTTTCTATTTTGTTTTGGTTGTCTTGTATTACAATTGTATGCAACATTTTGCAATAATATTTATCAATTTTTTCTATGCTACATTCACTTTTTATATTGAGAATTCTCAAATTCAAAACATCTACATTATGCTACAAGGTTTCTTATTTTCATAAATGATATAATTTTTTTTACCGGTAAGAATAAAAAATAAGTAACATTTACATCTCACATTCTCTCTACTCAGTCAATTAAGTAAAAATGTTCGTATAAATGGTACAGTTAGTTAACCGTTTGTGTTTGTTTTAAATAGACAATGGTTAGAAGTTAAAACAGAAAAATGCATTTTTCAATTGACGTTTAATGGGTTGAAAGAATTGCACTTTTTATAAAAAAGAAGAAGAAGAAGTAATAAAACTAAAGGCATGGGAGAAAATGGTATTAGATAGATGTACCAGCGTATATGCATCCTTACAAATGTAATGTTTGAAAACTTGTTTAGAATAGAAAAATTACATCAGAGATGTAAAAAATAGGGTGTAGATAAAAGATATGAAAAAAATGGTAAAAAAAAAAAAAAAAGAACAACAGATGTAAAATAAGTAAGGTAATAAAAAAAATAAGAAAAAATTGAAAAGTAATGAAAAGAAATATATACAATTATCGGAATAAAAACACGAGACAGTCCAATCCAAGACATTCAGCAACTGCAAGTCTGCAATGGAGCAAGAGGCAGTGGCACAGTGGCACAGTCTTGCCTTGGCAGTGCGGAACAACTGTTCCCGTTGAAATTTCGTGAAAGAGAAAATGTAAAAACTGAAAGAACCGTTAATTCAGATTTTATCTTGGTAAATACATAATTCAGATTTATTACCATATCTGCTGTAATTTACAAATGAATGATGTGAAATTATTTTAACATAACTATTACGTTGAATTTGAGCTTTAAATATGTATTCCTAGTTCGTTAAGTAGTTTTTAAGAAAAAATATTGTCTATAATAGCTCTACCTTTAGGAAAGATACGTAGGTCATAAAAAAATCTGCGGTAACTTGTTTATTTAAAGGAAAAAAAAGTCACAGTAACAAATAAAAAAATTGTAACAGTAACAACTTACTAATTACTTGGCTACAGTGTGCTATTTATATAATGCCGCCAATCAATATTAAATTTGTGTTTCCTCACGTCTCTTTCTATCTTTTCACCATTTTTTTTTTTCAATCTTGGTAATTGGTATGTTCCACAGACAAATTGCAAATTTCAATCAAAAGTTTGCGCAAGGCATGCTTTGATGTATATTCCACAATCAACTTTGGTAATTGCTACATTGTGCCTGTGATCACTGGTCAATCGCATTAAGATTGGTAAATGAGCTGTGAAACAGTGATTTGGTTTTGGTTAAATATCATCAAACTGTGCTGCCTCAACGATGAACCAAAAAGAGCAGGGTTAAACGGTCTCTTTCATGTTCAAGTGTCGATGCCGACATGTCCCACTCAGGAAGAAGAGTACATGTATAAGAAAAAATGACATCAAAATTATTAATGTTTATAGATAGAACAAGACTCAGATAAGAGTATACACATGGCTTTTAATCAAATCCAAACACACTATAAAATGACTATTTTTAGTTTTGTGAAACCAATAAGTTTTGGCTTTGATCTATGTAAAATTTATTACTTTTTGGTCTCTAACATTTATTCTAACAAAAAAATAATAAGAAAAGCACAAAAAAAATATATGATAATTATTTTTAAAATAAAATCATTTTTTACGAAAATCTCTTAGAATGATATTCACACAAAATTAATAAATAAGTAGAACTAAGTTAGATTTCCTCAAGATTTCATGTTTGGTCTTGAAGAAAAAAAATACTTGATTAGAATGGGGAAAAACCATCCACAAAATTGATGTATACTACTTGAAATCAATAATATAATTAAAAAAAAATATTCACACGTTCATTTGCTTAAAAGAGTTAGTGATAAAAATATAAAAATATTAATTCATTTTTTTAACATTTTCGTAGTTGATTGTTTCATTTTTACGTTATATAAATATAAATGGGATAAATATTCAATTTAGTTTGAATTTGTAAATTGGTCCATCAATATTTCAGATAAATAAATATTGATTCAGTTAAGACTTAACAAGTTAGTAACAGGAGACCCAGTCTCTTTCTCTTTGTAAAAGACTCAATGCAGCAAGTGCGTCGTCGTCGCTATTGAAGAAAAGGCAGAGCAAAATGCGGGGTCGTGTTCCCCTGTTGCTGGCGTTAGCCACCGTGGCAGCGGCGGCTACGGTGGCGTGCGGCGGTTTGGTGGGGACTTTTCTTCCTCTGGAACGGGCCATTCCTCTGAACCAGCAAGTGGAGCTGGAGGCGCTGAGAGCTCGCGACAGAGCACGCCACGGTCGAATCTTGCAAGGTGTCGTTGGTGGCGTCGTCGACTTCTCCGTCCAAGGAACCTCCGATCCTTACTTCGTTGGGTACGGGTAATTCTTTTTCAGCCTCGTTTCAAATTTCCTCCTCTATTTCTTTCTTTCTTTCTTTTTATTATTCTTCCATTTTCGTTACGCATTTTCTGGTTTCCCTATTTGTAAGAGCAGAAAGAGCGAGGAATAACCACAATAGATAGAGTATTTATTTGAGATCATAATATGATTTTGTTTTATATCTTATGATAATAATATTAACGACTAACAAGTTTGAACTTAAAACCAATGAGTATAGCTCAGTTTGTGGGAGAGAACCTGAGTTCGATCCCCGTAGAATACCCTCTTAGAGAGGAATGAAGAGCTTTAAGTGTGACTAAGTCCTGAGCCGAAGGTTAGTCCATAACTGACCCAAAGAACCGAAGTTTGTGGGGATATCTTGGGTTCTACTGGGGGAGCCAAAGGCCCTAATTACCTTGGTTACTGAAAAGAAGAAAAAAAAACAAGTTAGAACTTAGAAGTACCATATAATCCTGTATACTCTTTGGGGTTAATCTTGGTTTTCTTGTTCAGGTTGTATTTTACCAAAGTGAAGTTGGGATCTCCTGCGAAAGAGTTTTACGTTCAGATTGATACTGGAAGTGACATCTTGTGGATAAATTGCATTACTTGCAGTAATTGCCCTCATTCTAGTGGGTTGGGGGTGAGAACTTGATTCTTTTACTTCTTGTCATTTAATTTAAGTATTTAACTTTTGTTTTTGTAGATGAGAGTATGTATAATGGTTTGATCATCTTGTTGGTGTTTTTGTTATGCACTCTACAGATTGAGCTCGATTTCTTTGACACGGCCGGCTCGTCCACTGCTGCGCTTGTTTCCTGTGCAGACCCGATATGTTCTTATGCTGTTCAAACTGCGACAAGTGGATGCTCTTCTCAGGCTAATCAGTGCAGCTATACTTTTCAGTATGGGGATGGAAGTGGGACTACTGGTTTTTATGTTTCTGATACAATGTATTTTGACACAGTCCTCCTCGGACAGTCTGTAGTTGCTAATTCCTCATCCACCATCGTTTTTGGGTGAGTCCTTATGCTTTATGGGGTTGGGAACTTATAAAGGCTAGAGCTGGATCACAGGGTCAGAGGAGCCTAGTTTTTTTTGGTGAAGATTATGTTCTGAGATTCATTAGTAGCATACATTGTAATATTATAATATTGTGGATCAAACTAACAGTAACTGCATAAAAATCTTGTCAAAAGGTAGACTTTAATTTTTTTCTTTGAAAAGGGAGAAAAGGTAACATAATATGGGCTGTTTATTTTGAGGTTGTTCACTATTTTATCTATTCTTTCTGCTGTGATAGTTTGCTCATTTACTCCGATATTAATTTTAATGAACTTTTTTGGATGATTGTTTTGGGAACAGGTGTAGCACCTACCAGTCTGGGGATTTGACCAAGACAGATAAAGCAGTTGATGGAATTTTTGGGTTTGGCCCTGGTGCTCTATCTGTTATATCACAATTGTCATCACGGGGTGTAACACCCAAAGTGTTCTCTCATTGCTTAAAAGGAGGAGAGAATGGAGGAGGCGTGCTAG
>PYAF01001177.1:3311292-3334137 GCA_007407185.1 Glycine tomentella
GGAACAGGTGTAGCACCTACCAGTCTGGGGATTTGACCAAGACAGATAAAGCAGTTGATGGAATTTTTGGGTTTGGCCCTGGTGCTCTATCTGTTATATCACAATTGTCATCACGGGGTGTAACACCCAAAGTGTTCTCTCATTGCTTAAAAGGAGGAGAGAATGGAGGAGGCGTGCTAGTTCTTGGTGAAATTTTGGAGCCAAGTATTGTTTATAGTCCTCTTGTCCCATCACAGTATGTTCTCTCTTCTGCATTATTTTTCCTTGTTTTCTTTTCTCTGTTGGTGGACATATTGTAAGATAATCACTCTGGAAGTATAACAATTTGCCAGTTACATTACAACGAAACATAAAATCAGCACTGCTAGTTGACATCTAAAAAAAAAAACTAAATAATTATCATTTTGTACCCCTAGCTTACACGAAATTTCTGACTATTTGTTATGTTAATCTATGGGGAATGTGTTAGACCACAGATAAGACAAGTGTATACTGCTAGATCACATGGCAGGTTTAAGAGAAAGCCAGAGCAAGTAGAGGCACCTGTAACTGACAGCTGTCAGTTACAACATTAGAATACAGAGTAGGCTTAAGTCACCTGTAACTGTTGTTACCAGTTACAGGTATGACAGTTAGTATAAATAGCAAGTAGGAGGTTGGAAAAAGGGGGGCAAACGGTTAATTGGTTAGGGAGGCTAGGCTCATTCCCTAGAAGTGTAACAGAATTCATTCAATAACACAGAGAGAGAGTTCGATTCTTCTAACACTGCTATCAGAGCATCAAAAAAAAATTCGATCCAAAACTTTCCGCAGGGGTGTTTGGCGCGGCTCAGAAGTTCGATCCAGAACCTTCCGCGTTGGTGTTTGGCGCAACTCTGATATGCTCGTTCACCAAAATTCGAACCAGAATCCTTCGATTTGGTGATTTGCGAGATCCAGAAGCTTGTGTGTAGTGTTCGGTGGAATTTACATGGTGTTGACGAGAGGAGGAATGGATGCACGCGTGGAATTTTTGGAAAGAGGCTTCGAGGGACTGATCCAAACACGAGACGAGTTGGCGTTGTTGAGAAGATTGAACGAAGAAGACAGAGCGGAGAGGGCGGAATTGAGAAAGCAATTAGTGCAATTGATGGTGACGGTCAGAAGCATGTCGCGCGTCGAAGGAGGAAGTGAGAACAGAGATCGCGATAGAGGTGAGTGGCGGAATCGCGAAGGAACAGTGCGCGATAGAGAAGAAAAAGGAGTAGAGGACGAATAGAGTGGAGAGATACTTCGAAGTGAAAGGAGTAGAGGAAGAAGATAGAATCCAGGCAGTGATGGTAGCTATGGAGGGAAGAGCATTAGACTGGTACCAATGGTGGGAGTTTTGTGAAGAAAACCCTAATTGGAATGGTTTTAAGCAGGCTGTGATTCAACGTTTTCAACCAGTGATGAGCCAAAGTCCATATGAATTGCTGTTGAGTCTGAAACAGGAGCAAACAGTGGAGGAATACAGGGAGAAATTTGAGCTTTAAGAGGACCTTTAAGAGGTACTGAGCCTGAATATTTGTAGGGAATATTTCTGAATGGATTAAAAGATGTAGTAAAGGCAGAATTAAAACTTCATCCAGTTAAGTCTTTGGCTGAATTAATGGAGTTTGCACAGAAGATAGATGAGAAGAATCAGCTGATAGAAAAGGGGAATGTTGCAAGTATTAGAGGAAATTCATCAAAAGTCTATAGTTCATCAAGAACTGTGACTTGGGAGCCAGGCAGCAAATCAAATCAGGTCAGAAACAAGGAAGCAGCTTCTAGTAGTGACTCTAATAGTGTGAAGCCTACTGGAACATATAGGGGCAGACCTTTTAGGAGGTTATCGGATGCTGAATTTCAAGAAAAAGCTGAAAAGGGGCTATGTTATAGGTGTGATGGAAAATTTGGACCTGGCCATATTTGTCCAAATAAGCAATTACAAGTCATGATTTTGGGTGAAGAACAAGGTGAAGAGGAGAAAAAGGAAGATGAATTTGGGGAAGAGGATAAGCAGTTTCAAAATATCCAACTATCATTATATAGTATAGCTGGATTAACTACAAAAAAATCTATTAGATTGTGGGGAATGATTGAAGGAACAAGAGTCATGATTCTGGTGGATTGTGGGGCTTCCCATAATTTCATATCAGCTGCAGTAGTGAGATTATTGCAGCTAACAGTGACTAAAACTAAGCCTTACACTGTGGAAGTAGGAGATGGGAGGAAGATTAGGTGTGAAGGAGTGTGTAAAGCTGTTAAATTGCAGGTACAAGGGCTGCAAATCATGCAAGACTTATTTGTTTTTGACATGAAAGGAGTGGATGTGGTTTTGGGAATGGAATGGTTAGCTTCTTTAGGAGAAATAAAAGCTAATTTCAAAAAATTGAATTTGAAAATTCCTAAGGAGGGAGGACCTATTGTTTTAAAAGGAGAGCCTGCTCTATCTAGGTCTGTAGCTTCTTTAAATTCCATTTTTAAAGTTGTGAAGGATGAAGGAGAAGGGTTTTTGTTATGCTGCCAGGAGTTACAGGATGTTAAGGATGGAAGTAGGGTCCCTAGCTGGATGGAAAGCTTATTGCAGGAATTTCAGCTGTTATTCCAAGATCCTAGTGGTCTACCTCCTTCAAGGGAACATGATCATGGCATAGAGTTGAAGCATGGAGCTGAAATTCCCAATGTGAGACCTTATAGGTACCCACATTATCAAAAAAATGAAATTGAAAGATTGGTTAAGGATATGTTGAATTCTGGAATTATTAGACCTAGTGTGAGTCCTTATGCAAGTCCTATAATTTTGGTGAGAAAGAAGGATGGAGGGTGGAGATTTTGTGTAGACTATAGGGCACTTAATAAGGTGACAATTCCAAATAAATTTCCTATACCCATCATTGAAGAGTTGTTGGATGAGTTGGGAGGAGCTGTGGTGTTCACCAAGCTGGATCTCAAGTCAGGCTATCATCAAATAAGGATGAGAGAGCAAGATATTATCAAAACTGCATTTAGAACTCATGAAGGGCATTATGAGTTCTTGGTAATGCCTTTTGGGCTTACAAATGCTCCCTCTACATTTCAGGCTTTAATGAATCAGGTGCTTAAGCCTTATTTGAGGAAGTTTGTTCTAGTTTTTTTTTTTATGATATTCTGGTGTATAGCAGTACTGTGACAGATCATGCGCAACATGTGAGATCTGTCTTAAGGTTGTTGGTTGAGAATGAATTACTGGTTAACAAGAAAAAATGCAGTTTTGGGCAGTACAAGGTGGAATATTTGGGCCATATAATTTCGGGAGAAGGGGTAGCTGCAGACCCACAAAAGCTAGAAGTCATGCAAAGTTGGCCTACTCCAAAGAATGCGAAAGCATTAAGGGGTTTTCTAGGTTTGACTGGGTATTATAGACGATTTGTTCAAAATTATGGTAAAGTGGCCAGGCCTTTATATGAATTGTTGAAAAAAGACAGTTTTCAATGGAGTAAGGAAGCTGAGGAAGCTGTCACCAAACTGAAATTGGCTATGTCTGAAATTCCTGTTCTAACTATTCTTGATTTTTCTCAACCCTTTACAGTAGAGACTGATGCATCTAGTAAAGGGTTAGGAGCTGTGCTGATGCAGAAGGGTCGGCCTTTAGCCTTCTGGAGTCAAACCCTTTCAGAAACTGCTCAGAAAAAATCAGTTTATGAGAGAGAATTGATGGCTATAGTTCTAGCAGTCCAAAAGTGGAGGATGGGCAGAAAATTTACCATTTTGACTAATCAGAAAAGTTTAAAATTTCTGACTGAACAAAGGCTGATGGGCGAGGACCAGTTTAAGTGGACCTCTAAGTTGATGGGATTTGATTTTGAAATTTTGTACAAGCCTGGTTGTGAAAATAAAGCAGCTGATGCTTTATCCAGGAGAATGACATTTTCTGCCATCTCTATGATCAGCTATGATGATGAGGGGGAATGGGAGATGGAGATTTTAGCTGATCCAAAATTGAAGAAAATCATGCAAGATTTAATGGTGAATAAGGCTGCACATCCAGGTTATGTTTTAAAAGATAAGAAATTATGGTATAAAGACAAGTTGGTGTTGTCTAAGATGTCTCCTAAGGTGCCTATTTTGATGCAGGAGTACCATAATTCTGTGGTGGGGGGTCATTCAGGTTTTTTTAGGACTTTCAAAAGGATACAAGCTCTGGTTTATTGGGAAGGCATGAGGCAGGACATTTTGAGGTTTATAGCTGGCTGTGATATCTGCCAGCAGAATAAATATCAAGCCTTATCACCAGCTGGGTTATTGCAGCCTCTTCCTATCCCTACACAGGTTTGGTCTGACATTTCTATAGATTTCATAGAAGGGTTACCAAAAGTCCAAGGGAAGAATGCTATCTTGGTGGTGGTGGACAGGCTATTCAAATATGCTCATTTTTTTCCTATTAGCCATCCTTTTACAGCTAAGGACATTGCAGAATTATTTGTGAAGGAGGTAGTAAAACTACATGGACTACCATTATCTCAGACAGAGATAAAATCTTCTTGAGCCAATTTTGGAAAGAACTGTTTAAGAGTGCAGGCACCAAGTTGAAGTTTAGTTCAGCTTATCATCCTCAAACGGATGGCTAAACTGAGGTTGTTAATAGGGGGTTGGAAGCTTATTTGAGATGCATTACAGGTGAAAAACCCAGACAATGGCCAGCTTGCTTGAGTTGGGCAGAGTTTTGGTTTAATTCAAACTACAACAGTTCAGCCAAGCTCACTCCTTTTAAGGCTTTATATGGCAGAGATCCACCTCAGTTATTAAAGGGTACCACTGTTCCTTCAGTAGTTGAGGAAGTGAACCAGCTGACATGAGATAGAGATGGTTTATTAGACCAGCTCAGGATGAATTTATTGAAGGCTCAAGACCAGAGGAGGGTTCAGGCAAATAAGCACAGGAGGGATGTTGTTTTGCAAGAAGGCGACTGGGTTTACCTCAAGTTACAACCCTATCGACTTAGATCTTTGGCTAAGAAGTTGAATGAAAAATTAAGTCCAAGATTCTATGGTCCATATCAGATTGAGAAAGCTATTGGAAAAGTAGCTTATCAATTAATTTTGCCACCTGACAACAGAGTTCATCCAGTATTTCATGTTTCTTTATTGAAGAAGGCTATTTCTCCTGCCACCAGACCTCAGCCTTTACCAGCAATGTTAACTGATGAATTCGAATTGAAGGTGGAGCCATTGGCTGTGAAAGCTGTGAGGAATTCCTCAACAGGTACAGCAGAAGTGTTGATCCAATGGAAGGACCTACCAGATTTCGAAGCGACTTGGGAGGCAGAAGCTACTATCAAGCAACAATTCCCTGATTTTCACCTTGAGGACAAGGTGACTCTTTTGGGGGGGAGTATTGTTAGACCACAGATAAGACAAGTGTATACTGCTAGATCACATGGCAGGTTTAAGAGAAAGCCAGAGCAAGTAGAGGCACCTGTAACTGACAGCTGTCAGTTATAGCATTAGAATACAGAGTAGGCTTGAGTCACCTGTAACTGTTGTTACCAGTTACAGGTATGACAGTTAGTATAAATAGCAAGTAGGAGGTTGGGAAAAGGGGGGCAAACGGTTAATTGGTTAGGGAGGCTAGGCTCATTCCCTAGAAGTGTAACAGAATTCATTCAATAACACAGAGAGAGTTCGATTCTTCTAACAGAATGCTTATAAAATTCTCATTTTTAAACCTTGATTGCAATTTTTTGAAGTGTAATGACTTCCACTTCATTGCATTTAGCCAAGTATGTTGATTTTGGGCAGTATTGTTATAAAAGCAATGGGTTTGGAAGTTTGTATATTCGAGTCCATGCCTTTAGCGGAGTAGAAAACTTTCTTGGTGTCAATGTGATATTGTTGTGAAGGGCTCCACCCTCTCCTTACACAGACTGTTTGTTTTCATGAAGGGCTTCGTAAATGGCACGAATCAACCTGGAAGTGGTAAAACCATTTTTCAATTTTTTTTTTGTTGGGTTTCAAACCCTGCACTATGCACTATTTAATCAGCAAAAACATTTGTGTTTGTTGTAATAAATTTTTGAGAGGACGAGTCCTGACACAACGATAAAGTTGTGCCTCGGTGACTTGTTGGTCATGAGTTGAATCCGGAAACAACTTCTTTGAATATGCAAGGGTAAGGCTGCTTATAATATTCCTCCCCCTTACTTTCGCATAGCGAGGAGTATCTGGATAATGGGGTACATAGGTATAATAAAATTTTGAAAATGACTATAAATGATAATACACAAAAACTTTGTTTTAATTTAATGAAATAAGTTTTTGAATTGAATATAATAGGTAATATTGCTTACTCAGTTGTCAAATAACCAGCAGTTCTATATATCAGTATATTGCTATGTATTTGACTAATTCCTTGATCAAATTTCAGGCCTCATTACAACTTAAATCTTCAGAGCATTGCTGTCAATGGACAACTTCTCCCAATTGATTCAAATGTATTTGCAACAACTAACAATCAAGGAACGATAGTTGACTCTGGCACAACATTGGCATACCTTGTTCAAGAAGCTTACAATCCTTTTGTCGATGCTGTAAGTTTTCTTTTACTTGAAATTTTGTAGAACTACAGTCTGCTGTGGCAAAATTCTGTGATTTTATTCTCAAAATGTATTTCTTTGAGTACGTAAAATCTGGCATGGCCATCTACATTCTTAATATAACAAATAACAAATGGTGATGTGAGTAAAAAGAAAAGCCTTCTTTCTCAACCAGAAGGTTAGGCTGTTAATTTGAGGCTGTCCTCAATTTTAAATATGTCCCTATTCAACTAAATGAGTAAATGATCAATCCCCAATGATGGTTTAAGGTTTATATGTGATAAGTCTGTAAGAGGCTATTTACATGCCCATTCCATTAATCTGTTTACCCAATCTCTACAGGAAAAAATCATATTGACTAATTGCCAACTTCATAAATACGAGAGTTTTTAACCCCTGCAGAACCCTGTCTTTGTTTTGCAAAAACAGGGGAGTTGCTGCAACTTTTTAACACACTATTGTAAAAGAGTAGGTATGAAGATGGAAACAGTAACCATATATCTATAGACCATGAAAATGAGGATCAAGTCGTAATCAAAGCGACTTGGTATTTTCTTAGGAACTTCTTCGGCTTTTGTTACCATATATTGGTGAAGATCCTCACTATACAATGATGAAGTTATAAGAAGGGTTGTAACTTTATGCTATCGTAGAAAGAGAGGTTGAGTGCCCATAAGTGAACATTATTATGGAAATTTCTTTGGAGCTTCTTCGGCTTTTGTTACCATATATTCGTGAAGATCCTCACTGTACAATGATTGATTGTATTATTGGTTTTGACCAAGTTGACTATTGACTTTGGCTAGAACCTTGGGGTTTGAGCTTTCATAGAATGATTTTGGACTTATTGCAGTTTGTTGTCTCCAACAAGAGTTTTTGGGCTTCCAATGACATGTTGGACTCAATTCTTTTCCAAATGCATTTTCTCAAACTTTAAAACTAGCCTGATATTTTTATTATTTAAGGTTGAGCAATTTGTGTTAGATATTGAACTTCTATTTTCTTTTTAGCTTTTTTATTTTACCAAAATCCAGTATCTACCTAAGAAGTCAAAATGATAACACCAAATCTTCATTTCATGATACATGGGCATGTGATTAAAGGCAAAGACTACTACTGTAGTGTTGTGTTATCACTTATCAGATAGAATTTGAACTGTAATGGCCACCTATATCCTGATGGTTCAATATGCATTGGACAGAATGAAATTGAAAATTTCTTGTAACAATTTTTTACCCCAAAAATATATGTTGAAGAGAGGCATACAAATTCTTACATGGGCTTATTTGTCTTGTATTTTATATTTTTAAGAAATGATATCTCATGTACTGATGTTGAATATCTAAATGACTGTGTAGATAACTGCTGCTGTGTCACAGTTTTCGAAACCCATTATTTCAAAAGGAAACCAGTGTTATCTGGTATCAAACAGGTTATTTCAATTAAACCTCAAATTTGTAACAAAGATCTTTAAATTTTTTCATCATATACAAATGGTTTGCCCTATTACAGTTTATGAGGATCTCATTTGAATTTATGCTTATTCAGCGTAGGTGATATATTTCCTCAAGTCAGTTTAAACTTCATGGGTGGAGCATCTATGGTTTTGAATCCAGAGCATTACCTCATGCATTATGGTTTCCTTGTAAGTATGTCTGTTGTTAGTTTGGTCACACTATTTCATCTTATATCTAGCCTAAGTTGGAGTAATTCTTTTCAATTGCATATCACTGATAATAGTCTGATGTGTGCTACTTTGATTTCACAGGATAGTGCTGCAATGTGGTGTATTGGCTTCCAAAAAGTGGAGCGGGGATTCACAATTTTAGGAGGTTAGAAGCTGGAAGAATTATTTAGACAGAATAAAATCTGCTAAGAATTTGAAGAAAAACTCACTTTCTGAAAATTGATTATGAAATGGGCTCTTTAGTAAAGTAGCATAGAAAATCTTCAGCGATGATTTTGTCTTGTCTTCTATGGTAGTAAACAGTATTCCATTCTTCTTTTTAGTAGATTGAATATGAGATTGGCAAAACTGAAAACACCTCTTAAGGTGTTAACACAAAGAACCTTGAAAAATATAATAGTTTATTTTCAGTGAACATTCAAATGGGATTCTAAAATATGATTAGAAAAAGGTTAGATTCTGTTGATGGCATGTCATCATTTAAATTAATTTTTATTAGAGACTTAATTTTGCAATTTCATATTTATTTTGTGTCAATTATGCATCAAATTTCTCAGGTCAGCAAGTGAAGTAGTCCCATATTTTTAGTATTGAGTTTATCAACTAAGTCGTTTCATTCTTTTGCAGATCTTGTCCTAAAAGATAAGATATTTGTATATGACTTAGCTAAGCAACGAATTGGATGGGCCGATTATGATTGTAAGTTCACCTAAGGAACAATATCTTTCATGCATATAATAGTCCTTTACTTTGTTATAAATCATAATCTTGAATTGGTGCTCAGGTTCCTTGGCTGTAAACGTTTCTCTGGCTACGAGCAAGAGCAAGGATGCATACATCAATTCAGGACAGATGAGTATGACCTGCTCCCTCATAGGCACTTTCTCCGAGTTGCTAGCTGTAGGCATTGTTGCTTTCCTAGTGCACATAATAGTTTTCATGGAGTCCCAATTTTTGTAAACCACTACCACGAGTCAAAGATCATTCTTTGAAACTTAAAAGGGTTGGCTGATGTTTTATTTATTATCGGCATACCCTTGTATTGAAACGGGAGGTGATTGTTGTTTTTTGAGCTGTATTTAATCTCAGGTATCTTTAGCACTCTGAAAATGAGGATCTAACTGTAAAGGGTCTCTCTTGTTGGGAACTGGCATAATTCTATACAGTATTAGTTTATCTCTGGATGGAAATTGTACTAACTTTTATAAACTGCTCTAACTACATAAAACAGTTAACTTGTGTTCTTCAGCTAAGGATATAGGGATGTCATATTCGTGGAATTGTGTTCATATTGTCAGTTTGTCACCAATGGATCGATGTGGGCAGCAACAAAATTTTCAAATGAATGTAAAGAAAGCAGAACAATGTTTCTTAGAATAGAGATCTGTATTATTCTATTCCATAGTCAGTGTTGTTTTTGGAGAATTCTTAATTATTGTTTTTGCCCGTACATACTATATAATAAAAAGAAAGGTGGATAAAAGTATGTTAAACATGACATAATGCACACACACTAAATAGATATACAATGTAGTCAAATTGGATTCTCTCTAACCTTGCTGTCAAATATAGAATGAGTAAATAATAGACACAAAAAAGAAAGAATTGGAGAGAGGAAAAGTTTAATGCACATCAAATTCTATTCAATGATTAGATAGGGAAGGAGAGAGAAATGTAAGTATCACATGTGAAATCATGTTACAAGAAAAGGAAGATGGAGAAAAATACTAAATATTGATGGTGTTTAATATAGAAAGGTGTCTATAATCTATATCATCATTTTAGAGAGACAATGAGAGGAAAGTGATGGAGAAGATCAAATGTATCATAGAAACATGAAAGAATTGAAAGGATTAAATAGAAAAAAAAACTAATTCAAAACTCTTTCTTTCTTCGTTTGCTACCTTGTCAATAAGGAAGGAACTTAAAAATAATGGGTCCCATCACTGTATGAATCCATCCATTTTGGGCGAAATGGAAAAGAAAACTACATTTTGTGTAGTTAAAATACCAAACTATCATTGTTTTACATGCTTCTTTTTTTTATAAGAAATATTTATATAATTTTTTCTCTTTCCTTCTATTTTCTCCACAACCAATAAGAAGATTTTTTTTTTTTCATTTTCTCTCCCACCAAATAATCTATCTCTTTTCTTTCTTTTCTACTTTTTTTTTTCCTATACCAAACAAACCACAAATCTTTATAGACGTACAAACACTTAAAATTATGTTTGTCTCATGTGCAATATTTTATTTATAGTTTTTTATACAAGAAAATGATAATAAATAATAATTAAATAAATTATAGTATTTTATTATATATTTAAAATATTAAATGTTTAATTTAATATTTATATTTTATGTTATTCTTATATTAATTTTACACATTATAGTATTATAATCATTTTGTGTGTCATAAATTATAAAGATGTTTGTTGATGTCGCACAAGCGGGTTTGAGATCTCTCCATTAACTAGAATTATCCTCATGTGGATTCCACAACCCCTTTGTGTTTTTCTCACTCTGACTGAAAAATTTCAGTTGATAGAGTGGAGTTTTTTCCGTCGCACAGTATCCATGTAATACGTGCTTTATAACATATAATAGGGAGGTGTTTGTGGGAGTGTCGCTGCAACTTCAAAGCTGTTTGTCTCTGTAACTAATAATAGGAATAGAAAAAAATTAAAATTGATGAAATGGTTTCGAGAGAAAAAAATTAAGAGTGTCAAACATATCCTTTAAAAAAAAAAAAAGAGTCTCAACATATCAACTCATCTTTGAGAGATCAAACTCCAATATTTTTATACTCCTATTAAAAATCACAACCGTTTTCCAAAAGGCATATTTGAGTTACTAGTATTGTTATGTGTAATATGTACGAGAGGAAAATTAAATGAATTGTTATTTATTATTTATGAGTTTGCGATTGCAAGTTTTCTCTGTTGCGTGCATGTTTGAAACAGTCATCCTCCTCATTCCTCAACGCTCGTACGCCCGTCTCTCTCTCTCTAAAAACTATGCGCTTCTTTGCCTTCTCTTGTACCCCACGCGCCATCATATCTCTCTCATCTAACTATTCACCAACTTCTTTTCAAATTTCACATTGTAACATTCCTAACTCTTTCCTCCTTTAATTTACCAAAATAATATTATGTCATTGATTTCACATAATTACATGTACTGATGTACATGTACACTAGTATTGAGTACTAGCTAGTTCAATTATTATAGTGATCATAGTAACCAAGCTTCCTTAAATGGACAACATTAATTATCATCTGCCAAAAATAGAGCAAGATTACAAAGGAAGGCACAATTGAGAGCATAGCAATACACATCGCCCATTTTTACCATACTCTATACTCTATTTGACAGTCTGTTTCCGTTCTTGTTAATAAGATAAGATAAATTCCTTCTTCTGATTCTTGTTCCACTAAACTTACTAAACCCATTAATTAAACAGATACTCTTATATCCAACTATGAAAAAAAATCTTCTCGTCTATTATGTGCGCCAGAACTTCCTTGGACATTTCGTAAAAAAGAAGATTATAATAGTAAAAAAAAAAACCATTATTAATTATTAATGTAGTGCAAACAAAATAATATAATATAATAATAGTAGTAAAGCACCAATCAGGTAATTAATGCCCACCATTTCACACAGCATTTCTCACAATTTCTTCAAAAAATAATAGACTCTTGCAAAGTGCCAACCATTTCTAAAAAAAAAAATAGTGTCAATTAAAAAAAAAATTACACAGGAAACCTATCCGATGTTATCTTTTTTGGGTGGGGTGTGTGATGATCTAAAATGGTAGCCAACCAGCCACAGGCATTGACGATTTGTTGATGAGGCGCGAATTTCCCAAAAATATAAATAATAAACAACGAAAAATTCCAAAGTGAAGAAAGCGAGGGAGTGTGCGCAACGGTCGGGGTAAGGCGCGTGGGGTGGGGTTTAATAGTATCGAACGGCCATGCATGCCGAATCCTCCTACACTCACTCACGCACACACCACCCTCTCTCTCTCTCAAATAAAATCGTATCACACGTTCTTTCTTACTTCTTCTCTCACACTGACATCACCAAAGTTTTCCTTTCGTTTTCGTTTTCGTTTTCATTCTCTCGCCAGCGAGAAGAAGAAGAAGAATCCCCTGCAGCCGTGCTCTCTCTCTCTTTCTCTACTCCTCCTCCTCCGTTGATCAGATTCATCATCATCATCATCCATGGCGGTTCCTCCGTCGGTCGCCACCGCTCCTGCGTCGCTCTACGTCGGAGACCTCCACCCCGACGTCTCCGACAACCACCTCGTCGACGCATTCTCCGACTTCAAGAGCCTCGCGTCCGTTCGCCTCTGCAAAGACTCCTCCACCGGCAAATCCCTCTGTTACGGTTACGTCAACTTCGTTTCCCCTCAAGACGGTGCGTTTCACATTATTTCACCTTTCTTTTTGTTTTCTTTAGGTTTATGCATTTCTTTTAATGAAATCTTGATCTTACTTGACTTATGATATAGATGTTGAGAGAGATCTTAGTGTGTTTATCTTGTTAATAATGAAATTGTGTTTGTTATTATAGCAATTCGTGCAATCGAGCTGAAAAATAACTCCACACTGAATGGGAAAGCGATGAGGGTGATGTGGTCTCGTCGTGATCCTGATGCGAGGAAAAATGCTATAGGGAACTTGTTTGTTAAGGTATCTACTATCTAGAGAGAGTTTTGATTCGAAATAGTTAGGGCATTGTTTGGTTCTTTGTTGTTTCTTGAAAGTGTTTCTTACGGAGTTTTTTTTTTCTTGTGGCTTGGCAGAACTTACCTGAATCGATAGATAATGCTGGACTGCAAGATATGTTCAAAAAATATGGGAATATTCTGTCCAGCAAAGTCGTCATGTCTGAGGATGGGAAGAGCAAAGGATACGGCTTTGTTCAATTTGAATCAGAAGAATATTCAAATGTTGCTATCGAGAAGCTGAACGGCTCTACTGTTGGTGATAAGCAGTTGTATGTGAAACTCTGCATTGTTCCTTAATAATAATGATATTATACTATATGATTCTTGTGCCTCTACAGTTAATGTTTGTAATTTGTATTCAATTCTGTACGCCTATTGTTTTCTGATATTAATTTTATTCTGGTTATGATTCATGTTCAGATATGTTGGGAAGTTTGTCAAAAAAAGTGATCGCATTTTGCCTGGCCCTGATGCTAGATATACAAATTTGTACATGAAGAATTTGGACCTGGATGTTTCAGAAGCAACACTGCGGGAGAAGTTTTCCTCTTTTGGGAAAATTGTTAGCTTGGTTATTGCAAAGGACAACATTGGAATGTCCAAGGGTTTTGGCTTTGTGAACTATGATAACCCAGATGATGCTAAAAAGGCAATGGAAGCAATGAATGGATCACAATTAGGTACTTCATTTATTCTTTTACTGTGTTGATTTTCTGCGGGGAAATGATGATTTTTTTCATTTTTATTTGTTTATGTATAATCCTGTATATTAAATGGTTTTGATTTGTCATGAACAGGTTCTAAGATTCTGTATGTAGCCAGAGCACAAAAGAAGGCTGAGCGTGAGCAGATCTTGCACCACCAATTTGAGGAGAAGCGGAAGGAACAAATCTTGAAATACAAGGTGATATCTATACCATTCTCCTATATTTGGCTTGTCATTTTCATTTCAGTTGTCTTAGAGTGTCATCATTTAATTTCAGGGATCGAACATTTATGTGAAGAACATTGATGACCATGTAAGTGATGAAGAACTGAGGGATCATTTTAGTGCATGTGGCACTATAACTTCTGCAAAAATTATGCGAGATGACAAAGGGATAAGTAAAGGGTTTGGCTTTGTCTGCTTCTCCACTCCTGAGGAGGCCAATAAAGCTGTGAACACATTTCATGGTAATTGAGTTAAGTTGACAAGACTGGGTTTAGATAAGTATTTTACAGTCATAGGAATGCAAATGCTTACATATGTTTCAATAAAAGAATGTAAGAATAATATGGTATAGTAATATTTATTGGATTACATTTAGAGATTAAATACATTTTACATGTTATTTTCCATTTTTCACCATATATCTTTCCATCAATTACTCTTTATGTGCTAACTATATGTCATTTTACTTTTACATTTTGATGATGAAAAGATTTAAGTTGAATATTGACAAGAATAAACTATGATAATTCTTTCTCTTCTTCATCTTATTCCAAGAGGGTTTGACCAATTGCTTATGAAATACTAGTAGAAGCACTAATTTGATGAGTTCCTGCAAAGTCATTAACAAAGGATTTATGATTTTTCTGTATGTGTATTGTCAATTGTGTGTTGGGGTGGTTTTTTTGGGTTATTTTGTATATACTCAACAGTGTTATTGATTATTCTCTCAAAAAAATTGAAGATAATGTTACTATTAGCCATTTGGTTTATGGAATAAGGCTCCTTTAAAATAAGCTTACCAGTAAAGTGCACCAAGGTGTATAAGTGTATCAACTATTGATTTAATGTAAAATATACTGTGATCTTAACCTACTAAAATTCAAGGGTAGAAGACACTCCATTACTTGTGATATGTGACACAATCAATCCTATATGTTAACGCAAATAAAGGATATCCATAAATCTGAAA
The DNA here is from genome assembly GCA_007407185.1 of Glycine tomentella. Lineage (NCBI taxonomy): Eukaryota > Viridiplantae > Streptophyta > Magnoliopsida > Fabales > Fabaceae > Glycine > Glycine tomentella. Next base: position 3,326,196 of record PYAF01001177.1, read on the forward strand.
ATATATTTTGTATATTGGTTTGGGACTGAAGGTCTGATCTAAAAAATTTGCATCTCTTCCTCTTTACATCTTTTTTAGAGGAAATTTTATGTAAATAACATTGCATTTAGCACCATTTGTCTGCAATGCCGTAATTATGTTTAAGACTTAAGGTGATGTTATGTGTCACAGGATTCATGTTTCATGGTAAACCACTATATGTTGCTCTTGCTCAGAGGAAAGAGGATAGGAAAGCACAATTGCAGCTCCAGTACACACAGCAAATGGCAGGACTATCTGGACCTTCAACTGCCATTATCCCTGGTGGATATCCTCCTTACTACTATGCAGGTACTGGCGTTATTTCACATGTGCCTCCTCGAGCTGGGCTGATGTATCAACATCTGGCAATGAGGCCGGGATGGGGGGCTAATGGCTTTGCACTTCCTGCTAGATCATTCCAACAATCACCAGTTCCTGCAGTGAGTAACAACTTTGTTTATTAACCCAAGAAATGCTTGTATTTATTTCACTTTTTCTTGACTTTTATTAACCCAAATCCTGGAGAATTTTTACCATGAAGGAACTAAATAGCCACATTTATTTTATTTGGAAAAACTAGTCCTGTTTCAACGAGAGTTATAACGATTCATACATATATATATATATATATATATATATATATGTCTTTTGTTCACAGGTTTCTAACAATACCAGTACCAGGCAGCATAGGCAAAACAGGGGCAGGTTGAATGGGAATCCAGTAGCACAGGGAAATACTCGCTCTGTTACTTATTTACCACAAGCCCAGCAGATTTCTCAGCCAGTGATCTCTTCAAGAGAATCGAGTACTCAGCAGGTTTGCCTTTTCTTTTTTGTTTATTCCCCCCTTCCCCCCCTCCCATATATATAGAACATGTGATTCTTAACATATTACCCCTTTCTATTTGCAGTAATAAATGTTTATGTAGTGAACATTCTCTACTCTAATATCTGGTCTCTTGGTGGTGCTAGTGCCACTTGTTTCATCCAACAGAACTTTTAAAATGCTCTAAACATATCCACAAACTGAACTTAAAATCTGGACTAGTAAAACAGATGTTTTCTGTTGAGTTTTCAATGTAAAATAATGATAGTTGAATTTCGTTTCAAAATTTGTATTTTTAATCCCTTTCTATACATGTGTTTCATAGTTCTGATTTCTAAAGTTTCTATACTTTGAAGAGAACCGGACAGGCAAAGTACTTACCTAGTGGACGCCAGCATGATGTGGAAAAAGGATCTGGATCCTCATCTAGTGGTTCAAACTTTGGCAGAGGGTCCCAGGGGTCAGAAATGCTGCATAGCATGCTTGCTGGTGCTGCTCCTGAGCAGCAGAAAGAGATTCTCGGGGAGCATCTTTACATGCTTGTTCATAAACTAAAGGCATAACAATCTACTGTTCTCTGTTTTAGCTATTGAAGCTTAAATTTTTAAATTCTTATGTTTATTTACTGTGCTATGTTGAGCAGCCTACCCTAGCAGCCAAAATAACAGGGATGCTTTTGGAGATGGACAATGGAGAATTGCTGCTTCTCCTGGAATCGCCAGAGTCTCTTTCTGCCAAGGTGGAAGAAGCTGTCCAAGTGCTTAAGAACTCTAAGACCAAAGTTTCTGGCCAGGACGTACTTCATTCAAATTTCTTTTCAGCTGAGGTTGCAGTTAACTGAAAAGACTTTAACCTGATGATTCTTGTTTGAGCATAGATCATGAAGCCTCCAAGAACTCAGAAATTTTATACATGAGTTTTGACATCAATAATTACTTTAGTGTTTCTTCTACAGTATATTTTCTTATGAAAAATAACTTTCTATTTTCTTGCCTTAGGTCTGACAAAAATTGGTAGTGACTATAAAAATCAGGGACAAATTTGTTTTTCGGATTTTGATTACATGGATTAACTTCGATGAATCTTGGTTCAATATTTTTCATTTCGCATACATATGTTATACACACATGTAGGGTATATTCAACGCATGTAAGCAATTCTGAATAGTTTGCTTTTTGTAGTTTTGATAACTTAGCCTTCAATTTTTCCACACTTACCATCCCGGATGGGTGTCTTGACTAGGGATTAAAATATTATTCTTCTAAATTAAAAACTTTAAGCAAAGAGTTTAAGTCGTCAATTTAAGGTTTGATGAGTTCATATATGTAGTTGTGAACATTAGAAATAAACAAAGGCTAACTCAACTCCTGAAGTTAGATAAGTGAGCTGATTTAAAATATCTCAATACATACTAATATAGTAGAAGTTTAAGTTGTTAGGTTAAAATGGTTTTATATTATATTTTTATCATAACAGTGTATTTAACTTCAGTTAGATTTAAGTGTGGGTAGACACATTGTAGATTTAAAATTTAAGTTTGTTGATGGCATAAGTGATTTAGAATTTGAGATTTTTAACCAATGTTTCACTGGCTTCGCTATGAAGTGGTGATTAAAAGTATTACTTTTAGTCTAAAATGGAGATTAGGGAGCAGGAAGATTAGTTGGGTGATAAATAAAAATACTAAATATTATCGAATTATATAAAAAAGGTTAAAGTATATTTTTTGTTTTTATAATTTTTATTTTTTGTTTTTGTAAAATCTTTTTTTTTGTTTTAATTCTTGTAAAATGTGTTACTTTCTGTTTTTAAAATATTTTAGATAGTATTTTTTTACTGTTCAAAATAAGTACTTTAAGAATAGAAAATAAAACAAACACATTTTACAAGAATGAAAATGATTTTTTTTGGAACAAAAATGAAAAATTACAGAAAATATATTTAAATAAAATAGTAATAATATATGTCATTATATTTGAGTAATATAAGAATTATTATTATTATTTTTATAAATTCTCTATTTTTCACGTAAAGAGGCAGATTATTAACTAAGAAGAAATTATGATAAAAAAATACAGTACCTTTTTTCTTCTATATTTAAAGTATCAATTTTTTTTTATTATATTTATATAAAAATTAAAAAACATTGCAATGGAATTTGAATTTTTTTTATAAAAATATACTCTATGTCCTGCAGCACAAGTCAGTCAAAAAAGAATAATCCTGCACCACAATATCAAATAATTTGTTTTGAATACATGATCTGTTTAAAAATAAAATTAAAAAAATATACTCTAGATCCTGCAACACAAAATTAATTTCCTTAAAATTATCTAGAGAAAATATCATTTTATAATTTTGAATATTAAAAATCCAAAATATTTAATAATAACATTTTTAACAAAATTTTTGAATGATGAAAAACATAACGGGTCAGTTTTAAATATATCAATAATAATAGGTATACTTTTAAGAGATAATTTATCCAAATAAATTTTTTGATTTCAAATATTATTTTTGAGTTATTTCTTAAAATATTTTTTTATCAAAATAATTTAGTTATTAATTCGATTATTCATTGTTGCCAAATACTAAACAATTATGTAAAAAAATTATATTTAAAATCATTTTATAATTTCGAATATTAGAAATTAAAAATATTTAAAACCATAACTAAATTAATTGAACATACTATTTCCTCTAAAATTATCACATGAAATAGCATTTTTTATAATTTTGAATATTGAAAATTCAAAATATTTTAAAATATGATTTTTATATCAACGTTAGATTTAAATATATTAATAATGGATATATATTTATTGACATAATTTATTCAATTTGATTTTTTGATTTACAAATTTTTAAAATTAAACCCATTCAAACTAATTTAATTGCATCATTTTACAATATAATTCTGTTAAACATAATAGACCGAAAAATATTTCTTAAATTACACAATTTACTTTATATAATTACACAATTCTTTTATAGAATGTTGTCAAGTTTATGGTATGATAATTTTTTCTATCATATTTATTCGCATATCACATTACTTCTAGCAACCCTTTTATAGTATTATATTATTTAGTAGTTATATGATATTATTTTTTATTCATACTTGATGATAGATCATGTGTTAAAGGGAAAATGTTCATGATACACTATCTTTCTCAGTTCCAATTGATATTGTTAAAATTCTCCGATCTAGGAATTGATATTGATATATTTGAATGAAATTTAATACATCAAAATAGAAATTGATTATCAAACTAAAAAATATTGTACACTATAATTAAACAAAAAAATTATTATTAAAGAGAAATTCTTCATTATAAAAAGGTTCAATTAACATTGTTGAATAATAAAGAAAACCATACTGTAACTAAAATATATAGCCAACTTATATATCAAATTCATTCCAATATGTAAAAAACAACTGAATATATATATATATATATATATATATATATATATATATCAGAAAGCTCTAATCCGACATCACTTTGAGTATTTCGATTTTTTTTTCCCATAATACACCCCTTCCTACCCTTTTATTCCTAAAATAAACCACTTTTAAATTTAATGCCTAAAATACACTAATTTTGAAGATTTGTTACACGATGGTTTTTCTTTTGATTGTTTTTAATAGGAAGTCGGGAGTTGGTTACCCGACTTTTTAATGTTAATTTTATTTTTATTTATTTAAATAATTTGTTTAAATAATGAAAATTTTGTTGGTTTTTCAAAAATTGATAATATTTTTGGTTTAATAATTTATTTATACAATAATATATTACATGATAAATAAAATATTTAAACAATAATATTTGTCTAAGAAAAAATTGAAAATGAAGGTATGTTAGCATAATTTTTTCTATTATGCATTTGTTGCTGGCAGATTCCATATTTTTTTCTGATATCTTGTTCAATTTCTTTGTCCATTTTAATGATAATGCGATTTGAAATCGGATGACCTATGCACTCCTCTTTTTCCTTGGATTAGGTTCCCTCTTATCTCCTTCAAATTCTTGTCATATTAATTCGTGTGATAGTAAACCAAAGGAATTGTTGTAGATGTGTAATATGTTCTGCAAAGTAAATATAATGGCGACACATAGTTCATGTGATCGACATTCACAGATTTACAGGCAATCATGATGTGAGAACACGGTAAATGTTTATCATGATATTCACCATAATCGCAATTTTGGAATTGTAATATGACCCTAGACCTTTCAGGTGGTCTAGGTGTTTTAAGTGGAATTGGGGTCTCTGTTACAATAAATGTGTGGTTGTATCTGTCGAATTCGTTAACAATGTGTGTATTTGATTTCCGTTGACTGTTATTCATTGTCTTAGAGACGACTTTGGAATACTGTGAGCCAGAGTTGATCATTGCTTGGATTTGTCGGCCTCTAATAGCAAAAAATTTTGCGGTTCTTGAAGTACATCTCCTCAACCAACACCGACACCAACAAATATCTTATGCTTTTGAACATGGAATTGATCGACTCAGACAAATTTGTAGTCATATATCCATGATGTTTTCCCTCATCAAAGCATTGTACCTAATATTTTTGGGTAACTGATCAAGCATTCAGCTGCACTTAATTTACTTGCACGGATATCCCCAAGATGCCGCCAGTGCATTTTCTCCATGTAATACGTAATGAAATTTGAATTAAAATATATTTTAACATAAGAAAATGTTAAAGATTCTCACCAACTCGCATGTGTGATTTCTTCATATGTTTGCAGTTCGAGTTACCGCGAAGGAAATTTTTCGCTATGTGCACATGCAGAAGAAATGGGATGTGTCCTCAACCCATAAGTTACTTGGGTTATTGTACGCAGTTATAATCAATGGGTGCCTATATGAAATGAGAGAAATGTTACTTTGCAAAGTAACATGTCTTCTTTCGACAAATGGTCAGACAAATGTTCTTTCGGCAGTTAGGTCATGCAAACTAAAAAAAAAATCGAATATGAAATAATACAATTGAAAAATAATGAAGACGAGTTAAAGGTGTTAGCATAATCCAATTATTGGACGCGTTTTTGTCTAATAGAAATTTTAATTATTTTTACCAAATCAGTAATCTAACTACTGCAAGAAGACTTGCATGCTGCACAACATTTTTCAAACTATGATTAGTTTCGTCATTTTTATGTTTCAATTGTTATTGTTAGTACGTTCCGTTATTTTTTTTTTATGTTCCATTTATTATGTTTGTCTCTTTAATTGTTATTGTTAGCATGTTCCGTTATTTTATTATATTTTGATTATTATGTTTGTCTATCTAATTGTTAGTATCTTTTGTTATTTGAATGTTTTAATTTCTTCATATAATATAACTTATATATAATAACTATATATTTGGTGTGTTTTTAATCAATCTAATTTTTTAATTATTTTATCTTTTTTATTTATTTTAACACTATTACTTAATTGTTTTAAGATTATTAAAAATTAAAAAATTAACAAAATTTTCGTTACTTAAATTATTTTTTTTAAATATTAATAAAAAAATTAACCACCAAGAAGTCACATAATCAACTCCTGACTTTCTATTAAAAATATATTTTTAAAATTATATATATATATATATATATATATATATATTAGACGTCGAAAAGTCAACGTCCAACTTCTTACAAATCTTTAAAATTAATGTATTTTAGGCATTAAATTTAAAAATGATATATTTTGAAAATAAAAAGGATGTATTATGAGAAAAAAGACGAGTATTTCTAACTCCCAAATACAAAGTAGACATTGCTGCATACTAATCAGCTTTTGATACAACAATAGAAAGCAATCATAATCGCAGTTCAACGTGCACATCATGTGTTACCCTTCTCATCACAAACTTGATATCTTTGTTAACCTTTTGACACAACACGGCCAAAAAATCCAAATGGAAGGTACTGATAATAAAAATAAAAATAAGAATAAATTATATTCACATTTCCTGTGTTTTGTTCAAATTTCACTCATTCCCTCTTCTTTTTTACACCCTACATTTGTTCAAAACAACAAAGAATATAGGACAAAAATATCATTTTTCCTATCAAAATACTTGGGAGAATGAATTTTTCTTTTTCCGAGTTGTCTGGGCAAAACACTCAACACATAACTAATTATTACTCAAATTTGAGTAAATTACATCAGCATCCGCCGTGAAAGAGTGGGCTGCAAAATAAGGAAAACTGATATAAAAACATACATCCGATTGTAAAGACAACCCCATGCTTGGCAAAAGAATACGTTAAGTTATTCGTGTCTCTATGAATATGTTTCATAACACAAATGAAACTTTTCTTCCACTCTCCAAATCTCACCTACAAGCTTTTTAAACAGTTTCCATCTCCACTCTTGTCATCTAGGAGCTTGATAGCATCCGTTTCCACCATCAACTATGCTATTCCTTTGTCACAAGTCATATTCAGACCATATAAAATATGACCCAACCTTATAGAGAATGTTCGAATAAAACCACCATTGTTACCTCTAAGGACAACAGTGCATGAAGCTACTTCTATAGCTGGAAGATAGGCTCCATCACAGTTATGTTTTATACACCCCTCCATAGGATTCTTCCAAATTCCAGAATCATCGGCCCTCAAATTTGGTTGAATCGAGTTCAACACATTCTGCATGATGTCACTTCTCCTAATATCTCTCAACAGGGTTCAGACTTTTATCAAAACTCCAGTGTGTTAGTCCAACTTAAAGAATGAAAGGATAATGTCATAACATTAGATTAGATAAGAAAACGAAATAAAATTTCTTCCTTGAAATGGAAATTAAAAAGGCAGAAATAACAAAAATTAAATGAGATTATAAGAAGAAACAATCAATATAATATGAGAAAAATTTGGGCGAAAATCTAATACTATAGTAAAATAATAGATAATAGATAAATATAAACAATCATCTTAACCAATGTGCTTGGGGTATTAATTAAAAAATTAAAAAATCTTCTTATGTAAAATTCTTTTCAGAATGTTTTTTCATCTTTTACGAGACCATTTTCTATTAATTATTTTTTATTATATATTTGATAAATTTAATATAATTAATTAAATTAA
>PYAF01001177.1:3339586-3376593 GCA_007407185.1 Glycine tomentella
AAAAAAACAAATAAAAATAAGTTACTTAATTCAATTCTTTATTAGCTTTTCCAAATGTATTTTCCCCAGCTCCTCCTTTTAAGGAGATGAAGAGCTAGAAAATAGTTGGGCCAAACACTACCTTGTTATTATGTACTATGTACACTTTCACTGGTATATTTTGGTATTTTAATGAGAAATAGAAAGCTTGTTAATTTTTTTTCTCCTTGTCATTTAAATTGTGACTGACTAATAAATGTTGGAGCAGGTTTATTGGTGGCATGACAAATACAGACCTAGGAAGCCAAAGTATTTCAACCGTGTTCACACTGGATATGAGTGGAACAAATATAATCAGACTCACTATGATCATGACAACCCACCTCCAAAGATAGTCCAAGGGTACAAATTTAATATTTTCTATCCTGATCTTGTAGACAAGATAAAAGCCCCAACCTACACCATTGAGAAGGATGGAAGCAATGGGGAGACTTGCATTATAAGATTCCATGCGGGGCCACCATACGAAGACATAGTATGTCTATTATCCTTTAATGTTATGAAGGATTTTTAATTTTCAATCAATTTACTTATTTCCTTATTTTTTCCATGACAGGCTTTCCGCATCGTTAACAAAGAATGGGAATATTCTCATAAGAAAGGTTTTAAGTGCGCATTTGAACGTGGAATTCTGCACGTGTACTTCAATTTCAAACGCCACCGCTACCGAAGATAATTTCACACAAGGGAATGGTTCACTTTCTGTAAAATTACCCAATAGAAAGGCTATGGGCTGCCATTTTTAGAGTAATTTTATTTGATGGTATTGACACTAGAGATAGATGGCCAGGAATTTTTTACAGCTTAGATTGATACCAAGAAGAAATTCTAAGGTAGTATCAGAGTGATACTCCCCACCGGTTAAAGTTTGATCTAAATCTTGTCATGATATTTTAAATTTAGTTTTAAGAAATAGTATGGTTATGCTGTTCTCATCTACTGATTATGTTTTTGATGGATTGAGTGTAGTACTCCTGTGCATAAGAATATGGAGATCAAGGGTGATTCCAAATGCTGAGATACTAATTACATGTCTTTGCTTTTTTTAGTGTACATACTAATCTCAATTCTCTGTGAATCCTGGCTGGATTATCTAGACTTTCTTTTATTATTGGAAACTATCAAATTGTCCAACTGTTTCTTTAGCAAAAGTTTATTTATTGTTCTTTTGACGATAGTTTTCATTTCACAAGGTGAAAGAATTCGTGGTTGCATACATATAATCAGCTATACCAACAATTATCATTTTTGTCATTAGAATCCTCCATGGTTTTGTCTTACATGCACCTTGCTTTTGGAGGTGCACTGATGTCAGTCCATATGATCGCTGATTTTGCATTAAAAAAATTACTGTAGGAATTAGTAACCCTTAATGACAGCATGTTGAACTGGTTAAACCATTAAGAAATAAGAATTTATAAGGTTGACCCTTAAAGAGCAAGAGTCTGGTTTCAAGTAAATCCGACTTTCCAAGGAACGTTGAATGCCAATCTCACTCGGATTAAATGTTGTTCGATACTTCGATGTGAGCAAACGGAAATCAACCCCGGTTATGATTTTCTGTTGCAGTGTTATTTGAACTTCTCAATTACATTGATTTTCTTATTTCTTATGAATCCCATCAGCAATTAACAAAAGGCGTGGATTCTGTTGATCACACACGTGTGTTTGTTGTACACGGACACGGGCGTGTGAAAATCCGAATAAACTATCATTTTCATTTGCAGAGTATTATTATCTTTGTTCTATTTTAATTGTCGGATATTTGAAAAAAAATATATTTTTTTATCTGTTATTTTTAAAGTTCAAGATAACATTGATTATTTGTCAATAATACTCTTATTTTCTACTCATCAACACATGTATTTATTGTAAAGTAAAAATGAAAATGGGTAAAATAGAAAATCTCATAACTATTAAAATAAAAAAAATTCATTACAGTTCTTGTTTATTTTTTTTGTAGAAATTTTAAAAGACAGTTAAAAAGGAACGGGAAAGTATTACTCTTTCTTCAAATTGGTTAGCGAAACAATATTAAAGTGTTAGAAATTATGTTAAATGGTCTCTTTAAGTATTTTTATAATTTATTAAATTAATCTCTCAATGTTAATAAAATATATCAATGTAAGGATTGAATGTATATTCAATATTTTAGGGTTTGTTTATATAATTTTATTATTTTAAGGAGTAATTAAAAAAGATAGTAATATTTCAAAGATTAAGGCTGTGTTTAGTTTAAAGCATTCTCACTTTTTAATGCACTTTGAACGAAACTTCACACTCACAAAGCTTTGTTATTCAACGTGAAAAGATGCGTACACAAACACACCCTAAACTAAATTGATGGTTTATTGTGTAAAATCAGAGTAATGATCATCGTGGAAGCATATCATAGTTGATCCCTTAGGATTATTGTAAGAGCCTCATTTAGCACTGTGTAATGCTGCAATGCCTGTTATGGCCTGGTTCATCTCCAATGTCGGAGCCGGAGAAGACACGCGTTGGAATGATTTTTATTGGTATCTAATAAGGAATTTTTCGCTCACACTTGTCACTGCAATACATTTGGTGCATAGAAAGCCGTTCACAAACGTGACATTCACTTTAGCCATGCACTAGCATTAACGCACAAATTTTTATTGGTATCTAATAAGGACTTGTTATTGGAATGTTCCTAGCAAACTTCACATTCTGTATGCACAAATTGCACACACTATATATATGGGGGATGTGACAACTTAAATATTGAACAAAATGCGAAGAGTTGGACTGAGAGAGGTCTCCGGCAGTTGTGGGTTGGGGGGATTGGAAATGGGAACTGCCTCTCTATGTGTACCAAAGGTTGTATCACAAGATGCTTTTGTTAGGTCCACGTAATAACAAGAAACTGAAACAAAAGAAATGTTAATTACCTACTACAGCAGGTAAGGTAATAATAACATAACAGCAAGATGCATGAAGGCAACGCCACCATCCTTTAATAACATTCATGCATGTTGAAGAAGAATCATAGATCACAACCTTTAATAGTAGCATTGTTGAAGAATCATGTACCACAACCTTAATACAAGAAATCAAAACGAAAGGCAGAAAAAGGAATGGCCTTATCAATCATGCATGAAAATCCCTAAGGCAAAAGAAGAAGAATGTTACCTACACGATCACTCTATTTGTTATAGTTTTGTGTTACAGTTGAGTTCTCGTTTAAGTGTCGACACGATTCACGGAAGTAAACAGGTACTTCCTTTACCTTACCAGCATAAAACATAATACATTTTAGTGTCTTGTTAAGGCTTGTCCTAAAAGCAACACATGTTGTTAACTGACTTTAATTAATTACTTTTTTGCATATTAAATATGATAAATATTTTATTGTCAAACATTTTTTTAAACAGTGCTTTAAAGGGTTCATGTTAGCATTTTTTATTAATTTTAAATAAGTCCTTTATGAAAAATTCAATAGCCTATTATGCCAGAGGCACGTTGGAGTAAATTCCAGTAGTTTGACAAAGAGGATTTGTAAAGTATATAAAAAAAATTGTATTTATATAAATTTTTATTTGTTTATAAAAGTTCATACTTATTTTCTACAAATTAAAAGAAAAATGGAAGAGCACCGTGATGTCTGTTTTTGATATATCTGTTTTTGTAAATGTTGTAGTGATGCGATGTCTGTTTTTATACACATATAAAGGATCATGAACGTACGAGAGAAAAATAACTTTTATCTTTGCTACTTGAATATAACTTATGCCTGGGTTAACTGAAAGAAATTCAATGAATTAAATAAAATGACATTAACTATTATTGTTTTGAATTATTTGAAAAATAAAATTTAAAAAGATATATATATATATATATATATATATATTTAATTATATTTTATCTGTTGTATTTATTTATTATTTTTTAGCGAATTATTACATCTTATTTTAAGGATATATTTCCTCTGTCTCTAATTATAATTTTTTTAAAAACAAATTTGTTTATCTTTTTAATAAGATATTTTTTTAATTTTTAGATGCATTAATTATTTTTTTATATTTTTACTTAATTATTTTCTCTCTAAAAATTAATAAGAAACAAATAAATAAGTAAAGAGAAAGGAAAAGAAAAGAATAATTTTAAAATTATAATATCAATAATTGAAAATTTTAATATAATAACTATTTTTTTAAATAACATGGATTAATTAAAATAGTCTTATAATTAGAAATGAAGATTTTCGTATGAAAACTAATAATAGTTCATAAAACAAGATGTATCATCAAAGTGTTGATAAAACAAGATGTTTTGCATATGCAAACTAAACGCATGCATATATGTTGTCTTAATTTGTTCGCACGTACCTTTCTATTTATACTAGACATCAGTTTATGGTCATGCTTAACTAATAACTCAACCAACAATTTTTGTTTTCTTTTTAACTATCGAATGCAGAAGCTTTTTTATATTTTTTAAGTACGGTAGTAAAGAATTCTAATGATTTAGGTTAAAGTTAGTGGCATGCAAGGGGACCCAAATTAAAACAAAGACACTCTTAGAGAAGAGTAATTATCTCAGAGGCTTCTTGACAAAAGGTTACTCAAGTAGTTCTTGAGCACCAATAGATTCATCTAATGAGAGATAAGACATTGAAGGGGAATCAAAATTGTGCACATAAAAAATGCAATACTTATGCGAGTTTGCTTGTTGACGGATAGAATGAAGAATACCGTGGTGGTTCCTCGGCTGCGAGTGGAGCTAGAATGTGGAGTTTGCATAATTACTTGGCTTCTGCGAATTTAGTGTTGCCATTACGTTACCAAGACTAGCTAAGGATGTTTTTGGTGTTGCCATAATTACTTACCCATTGTGAGGAAGCAGTGGAAAATTTAGGAGAATTATTCAAAAGCATTATAGGGACTAATGACATTGCTTTTGACTAATCCCACTGAAAAGTGGTCTTTGATTTTCTCTAATTTTTTCCCAACCAGCAAGAGTCCCTAGCATAAGTTGCTTGTCAAGATTATACCCTCACATATATGATCCTAACAAAATTGGTCCCTTTCTACGGAATATGCTTGCCAATAGCCATCCTGCCATCCTACTGTATAGTATCTTTTTGAATTCATGTGTATTGGCTTATTAAAAGAAAAATAAAATAAAATGCCTCCTTAATTTACATGCATATCTTAGTGAAGAGATAAGCATGCCACAAGTCACAAGTTGTAATTTTACATGCCTCCTTATTTGTTTTAAAGATAATTATCAAATTGGCCACCAAAAGAAAAAAGAAGATAATTATCAAATTAACAACTATTTTTTCAACAAAGCAAAATATGATAATAACTAAAGTATGACATTTATATAGTTTTCCGTATTATAAATTATCCTTAACTAGTTCTATAACATAAGCTATGCTGTATGATATATTATTAATTATTAAATGAGATTATATTTACTAATATATCAGTGACATGTTAATAATTTATTTGTTACTTAGTATAAACTCAAGTATGTGGTTGTGCGTGTATATATATGATGTTTTATATTTTAATTGGAAGAAATTTTTTAATATTTAATTAAAAGTAAATATGATGTGTGTGGTTAACAATATTGTAGCAAGTTTGAATTTTAAATTTATTAATCTTTTGATTTTAGTTGGGAAAAAATTTTCATAAATGTCTCCACATAAATGGTTAGTCTTTGGTTATATATACTAGAAAATACTAGTTTCTTTTTCATATCTTTAAATGTTTTAGTCACTATTTTAATCCTAAAATAATTGATGTTTTAGAATTTTAAAATATAATTAATATTTTTTAAAAATTTACTCTTACTTAATATCTCATAAAAAAGTGGTATAGGCATTAAAAATAAAAATATATTAAACAATATACTTTGATTTAAATATAATAATAATTTACTTCCATTACTTATTTCTTAATCTATATACATTAAAATTAAAAAGATAAAGATATGAAAAAGGAGGTAGCACTTTATAAAAGGGGGGGGGGGGGGGGAAGAAAGTACTTAATTAGCAAGTAGTGTGTTCATTCTTTATTGATTTGAAAAATATATACAAATAATGTTTCTATAGTGCGGATAATTAGTGGAGGGGGAAGAGTGGATTATCAACTTGATGCCCTATATTAGGAAAAAGATCGCATATAATCCTTTGTGGATTAGAAAAATCATTCCCTTTTAATGATGCTTTCATAGTATAACCAAATCGAATTTCCATTTCAAAGTCTAATTGAAAGTGCTTTCCTAAGTTGTAAAAGGAAGATTACTTTGGACGAGAAAGAAATTCATTCTCAAAGATTCTGACAACTGCATATACTTTTGATAATAGTTCATACTTTCCACATTGAAAGCATCTGATTCCGACCCAGTTCTTCCCAACCCAATATATCCAGTTTTGGAATCACTTTACCTCCTTAATTTCTCAGTGGACTAATCACTATCCATATCAAAGACCCCATTGCCACTACCATGTTTCAGTATCAATACAGCTTTTTAAGTTTTGCACCATTAATGATTAAATACTAACTATAAGCTAACAATTACCCAGTTCATTTATAATCAAACAAAAGCTACATGTGTACACTAATTAATTCACTCTTGTTCTACAATCCTAATTATGCATAGTAGGCGTTGAACAATATCCCTCATATTAGGCCTTTCACCTTTCTTCTCCCTTAGACATTCAAGTGCAAGCTCCAAAAAGAGTTTTATGCTTGTGAACATTTTATCCCCCACAGTCTCCAGGGAAATAAGAAGCCTTTGATCCACCACTTCCATGATTGTACCATTGCTGGCATGTTGGTTCACATGAATTGCTAGGTTGACATCATCTTGATCACGATTGAAGTCAATAGCTTTCTGTGATGTCAAAAGTTCTAGCAACACAACCCCATAACTATAAACATCACTTTTATCTGTTAACTGGTAGTTGCGGTAGTATTCAGGATCCAAGTACCCTAAAGTTCCCTGAGCACATGTTGACACGTGACTCAATCCAGGGCTAGCCAATCTTGAGAGTCCAAAATCTGAGACCTTTGCATTGAATTCATCATCCAATAGTATGTTTGTTGACTTAACATCTCTGTGGTAGATTGGAGTGTGTGCAGCAGAATGCAAGTAAGCCAATGCTTCTGCAGTTTGAAAAGCAACTTTCAGCCTTGTTTTCCAATCTAGAAAGTTGGAACAATACCTACCATGAAGATGGTCATAGAGGGTCCCATTTGAGATATACTCAGAGATCATAAGTGGAAGCTCAGATTCCACACAACACCCCAAGAGCCTGACTAGGTTCTTGTGATTCACTTGAGAAAGTATTGATACCTCATTAAGCACTTGTTGGGTGCTTTTCAGGTTTCCCACTCTAGCTTTTTTCACAGCCACCAATGTTCCATCTTGTAGTTCACCTTTGAAAACTTCCCCAAATCCACCACTCCCCAAGAACCTCTCGTGTGAAAATCCGTTTGTTGCTTTCTTCACCTCTTTCAGTTGAAACATCCTACATGGCGTCTCCGCAGCACTTGATTTCAGCTTCTCTTCTCTTTCGTCCTTGGCCTGATTCTCTTTGTAGTTAGAGAGTTTGCAGGACTTTTTGATGATGGTAAGAACCACAGCAAGAGAGAAAAAAGTAACAACCACCCCTATTGAGACAACCAAGCTGGTTTTCCATTTGGATTTTCTCTCATACCTCACACAGGTTGCTTCAAAAGGGTTCCAAACGTGTCCCCCATTACAAAGACAGCGAAATAGGCCATTTCTATTAGTAGGGCGACACTTAGAGTCTTCAGAGCAATCCCTTTGAGTTTTGCACACTGGTTCAGGCGGAGGAGACCATTGAATTTCTAGACCTTCCTCCCACTGATTCGGAGGCTTGTCTTGGTTCAAGTGAATTATGCTTCTGAATGCTTTGCAACCAGAATCATGAAGCCGGATCCTGTAAGCTGAAGGTATCCCTCCAGCTAGAAAAGTGCAACAAGGGTGAAGACCACTTGCACACTCTAATGATAGTTTTGTGTCAACATGGCCTGAATTCTCCAAATAACGATGGCAAATACTAGAAGAAGTACAGTTAAGTGGAGAAACCAAGAGGCGAGGGGAACAGTTAAAGAGGAACACTGTGTTGGATGAAGTTATGTTGAAAGGGAGTGATTGGTTTAACCATATACCATTGCTTCTTGGCATGTCTTGTGTGACACACGAACCTGGTAACCAAGGTGATGGCTGAACCACCATGCGTTGGTTTGAAGACATGATTCTGAGAACAAGATAGGAACTTCCGTTGAGGGTGTCGAACAAAAGCCTTTGCGAGTGGGGATCACAACGAAGCTTGTAGTGTGGATCACCACAAGTTGAATCTGTGCTCAAAGGGTATGGAACTTGAATAGTGCCACAGTTTGGACAAGTCTTCAGTGAAGAAGTGTGGTGGCCAAGGACAAGGATAAGAAGAAAGGCATACCGAAAATGGAAGCTGTGTCTCATGCTTGATTCAGATATCATTTTTGCATGGACAATTAGGGGAACAAACATATCTTATGAACTCATAGATACGACGATCAAATAATATAAAGGCGACACCTAGCTACTGTAAATGGAATAAAGTGGGGGGATAATGCAAGTTAAGGTGGCTGCAAGAATCTAACATGTGGAATACTATTCTGGACCCGGCCTAGCCTAGGTCCAGCGACCAGCATGACCATGTAATTAATACCAATGAATCGTGAGTCAAAGTGTTATTGAACTTTTCTTAAGTGATTGATTGAGTGGAGATTCCAAAAAAAATAATCAATCAAGTTTTTTTACAAAAGATTAATTATCAGTCAAATCAATAAATATTATGTACCAATTAAATGATAAAAAAATTATATATAATTAATAATATATTCTTATGTGGACAGCTCTAACCCTCCTATTTTTCTTTGAGATAACATATGATTATCATCAATGGTGGATTTAACACTTTGGATTAGTGAGAATAATTTATTTAAAAAATAAAAATTGATAATTATCATTATTTAAACACGAAAATAAGAGGTATAAAATATAAAATTTTAAAATAAATATTTATATTTTATTAAAATAAAAGGACACATTTATTTACTCTTACATGTGAACTGGTAACGAAATTCAAATACATAAAATTAGGGAGTTCAAAATATAAAATTATGGAGTGCAAAATATAATATTTTTTTGCATTTTATTAAAATAAGATGGTGTATTTACTTACTCTTATATGTGAATTGATAAAGAGATTCAAATACATAAAATTAATGAGTATAAAATATAAAATTATGGGATATAAAATATAATATTTTAAAATAAATACTAATAATTTTATTGAAATGAGAGGATACATCTATCTACCCTAATCCAATATAAATCCGCCGGTGATTATCATGTTTAATTTCCTATCAACATCAAAGGCGTATAAAGATGATCTAGCAACAGGAATTATATATGACGTTAATTTTGGCCATTCATGATTGAAGTGTCCCAGTCTTTGCAAATAACCCTCTCATCATCCCGCGTGGAGACCATGAATACAATCAGGCATCGACTTATTGGCTCACAGGAGGCACGTTTTGTGTCAGAAAGGAACAAATACCATAAAAATCGTGGTGATTTATGGGACCAATTTTGATACCGCATGTATGGTCATAGAGACAACTTTTGTATAGCTATATATACTCTTTATAAGGTGCAAAGAGAAAAGTATTTTTGCCATGAAACTGTATTTCTATTTTTAGTCAAGCAGCACATACAATGATCATAGTGGAAAAATTACTAATTAAAATATATCAAATTGCTAGACGCCTAGACCATTATAATTCTTGCACTATCAGGAATGTGATGAGCCAATATTCTCCCAAGTAGTATTCTGACACATATAGATCATGCACAAACACATTACACCATTCACTACTAAAAAAACAAGTTTTAGTGACGGTGATTTAACGACAACTTTATCAAAACTATCATTATTAAAAAAAAAAGTGGTGATATTTTTGTAAATAACAGTAAAATTTTAAAGACAATTTTTAAGAATTGTCCTTGAAATTGTTGAAATGGCTAATTCAAAAACGGTTTTGAAAAACCGTGTTTGAAAGCGAAGAGTTTTGGCTTTGAGGGGCACATTATCGAAAACTTCTATCGTGCGCTTCACTCCCTTTCTCAGTTGCAACCCTCACTACCCACGCCCTCTGCTTCGGCTATCGCACTTTCCCTCCGCTGCCGACGACGACACATCCCTTGTTTGCGCAATGGGTACTTCAAAGGTATATACTAATTAAGTTTATAACTCTATATTACTCCACAATGTCTCATGCGTTCTCTATTGACACTTATTCCTCATACATGCAGCTTTTTCAAGCGGTTGTGCAAAAAGATAACAGAGAACTAAACCCCACTCACTCACAGACTCACTCACATTTATATATATATATATATATATGTACAAATATAACACTCAATGCACATAATAATACAATTTCTTAGAGAGTGAATGGCGAATTTAGCCGAATCCGCCTCCACAAGCGACGCGTCGTCTGGAGCTCCTTCTGCCACCGGTAAGGATCGCAGCAGGGAATGTGGAAAACCTCGTTGTCGAACTCAGCAATCCTTCTCTCCGAGCAAACTCTCTCCATGAGCTCTCCAAGATGCGAGACTTATTTGAGGATCTTGCTCCATTATTGTCGAAATCTTTTGGTACCATTGCAGCACTTTTACTGGAAATAGTTTCAGTATACTCTGTTATTTCACCTCCAAACATGACTCTAGCACAATCAACTCGAGTGTGCAAAGCTCTTGCTCTTCTTCAGGAACGGATTTTGTCAGTTCTTTACACCTTCAGGATGAAAATGAATATTTACTTCTTTTTTTTTAAACAAAAAAAGTGGAATAGAACGGTGCTAAGGTTCCGTTGCTGCTCCAATACGGTTCTATTGTGGCTAGGTGGCAGCAGATGCGTTGCGGAATTTTGTGTGATTGAAATTCACACTGCAGGTTGCGGACAACACTGCAACAACAATATTTCGGGTGCAATTTAGAACCATGTGTGTGGCATCTCACCTTGATCCAAGGATGATATTCCTCTATGCTCATATACCTTTATATCTGTATCCCTTCCTTAATACAACCAGTGAGACCAAGCCATTTGAGTATTTGAGGCTTACCAGTCTTGGAGTCATTGGTACCTTAGTGAAGGTTGATAATACAGCAGCTATAAGTTTCCTTATTTCAACAGAGATTCTTCCGCTGTGCCTGCGCAGTATGGAAATAGGCTGTGAACTGTCAAAAACTGTTGGAACCTTTATAGTTCAAAAAATTCTGTTGGATGAAAATGGTTTGAAACATATTTGTACTACAACAGAGCGCTTGCATTCAGTAGGTCTAGTTTTGGGAAACATGGTGGCAACTCTTGTTCAGCAACCTTCATATCGTCTTTTGCAGCACATTATTCGTTGTTATCTTCGTCTGTCAGAAAATCAGAGAGCTTGTCAGGAATTAAGAACCTGTCTTCCAGACGTGTTAAGAGATGCTACTTTCAGTAGGTGCCTTCGTGAACACCCAACAGCTAGGAGTTGGCTACAGCAGTTGCTTCATAATATTGGAGTCAATCCGGTTCCTGCACTACAAGGTGGAGGAGGATCCGATGATATGACGGGGTCGTGAGAACAAAGACTTTCTGGGGTTTCTACATACATTTTCAGTTGGGCATGCATAGAGAGTGAAGAATTTTCCGTTTGATGTTAAGAGTGAAGTATACATGAGAATAGTCACCTCTTAATTGAATGCAAAAATATTAATATCATAATGAAAAAAAAAGTTATTTATGTGTATCTGATTTTAACATGGTACCATATCCTCCATGAAAAAAATCATGGTTTCCTCCATGAATGAAAGTCATGATTCTTCCATGAAAGAGAATCATGGTATCTCCATGAAAAAATAATATTTTTGCTGCCTTATTTTTTTCAAAGTCTTTCTTCTTCACATTCCCAAACGTATATCTCTTTCTATCTTTTTATCTTATCTTCAATGTATTTCACTTATACCTAATCATCTATCTTCTCCTTAACTTTCACCTTCTCCGATTCTTTTACAAATTATGATTATTATTATCATAAATTTCATTTTTGCCTAGCATAACCTTTGCGATTTTGGTTCCGTTTTGAATCCTTCTCATATCCATTTGAATGTCATTAATGTAAAGCTCGTTGGATTGTTCTGAATTCTTCACAGACCAATCCCGAAGTCTATTGACATGAACATGTGATTGTTCCGAATCCATTCTCGTATCTCAATTCTCCCTACACGTATTTTATTTGAAGGTCATTGATGTGAAGTCAGTTGCATTGTTCTGAATCTTCATAGACCATCCCTGAAGTTTATTGACATGAACATGTTATTGTTCAGAATCTCTTCTCGTATTTCAATTTTCTTTCTACCTCACATAATCGAAGCACATGGACTATCCTGAAGCACCTCTTGAACCTATTGCTGATCAAAGTCATTCCTAGAAGAGTGTTTCAAGAAGTAATTGGCAAGTAGGGCATGACCGATATTCATGCACCAACTTGAGGGGGAGTGTTGAATTGTATAATTTAAATTTCAAATTATTATTAAAATTTGTTAGGTTGTTACGGTTTGTTATTATATTTCAATATTTGAACAGGAATTAAAATTAGATCAATTTTTTATTATCCCGTATTATTAGCATTTTGTTGAATTTCTCTCTCTTATATAAGAACCTCATGTTGAGGGAAAATATATGAAAGAGAATGGAAGAATAAATGAAAACAGTTATTTATCTGTATCTGATTTTTAACACTTTCGATTTTACAGCGATTTGATTCTGGTCCCTTTGTGATTTGATCCTAATCAGAGAACTTTTCTCTACTAAGTGGTTTGATTCTAGGTTTTCGTGGGGGAAATGATGGGAAATTAGGGTCTGGATATGGAATTTCTCATTATTTCTATAAAAAAATTGTTCCTTTTTTGTGCATAAAAGTTTCATTTTTGAGCATGTTTGGTCATCTAGGTAGGTGTTTGTGTCATCTCACACCCAAGCAGCTGTAATTGCACAATTCCCACGGCTGTCTTGTGAAAATTTGAAGAAATTAGGGTACTGGCTTAGGTCAAAGCCTCAAGCTTTTCTTTGTTTTTTGCATTCCCTCAATCAACATTGAAAATGTCATCTGTTGGTGTAACCACTCTTAGCCTTGTTCCAAGGGAGCTATTGTTGTCCCCAGGTAGATACTATACCCCATTGCACTAGTCATTGGATCAAGAGTTTATTTTCATATATCTGTCGTATTCTGGATCTTTGACTCCAACGCGAGTTCTTCCCTGCGATCATTATTTAAAACTTATATTTATATGTTTGTTATATCCAAACATTTGAGGGGTATAAAAACAGTCCTTTACTTTGATATTAACTTTACTAAAGAATGATGGAAACTATGTAGATAAAGAAGGAAAAGTCATAATTGTAAGAAAAATCATATTTGTTTAGTGAAGCCAAAGTTGTTGTTATTTTTGTTGAGATATCAATTATGATTATTGTTTCTTTCCTAAATCATTTTTTTATTAATTTGTGGTTTAAATGTTTTGCTTGTGACATGCTTAATGCAATTTCTTTTGTCCAACTTGTGTTGACTAAATTATTTTAAAACTCCCTATGGTTTCTCGAGATTACATACAAATTTGATGTTTTTCAATATTTACTATAACTTTCTTTATAGAGGTACACGATGTCATATATTTATGTTGACAAAAAATAATAATTAATACATATTAAATGAATGGACATAAGAAATACCCATATGAAAATTACAGACCAAAAGAAAAAAATATATTCCTTGTCCCAACCAACACCTACATGTTTGGACACATTCTACAGTTACAGCATATTTGAAGGAAAATAACACAAATATTAAATAACCATGAATTGTCCCCTACTAGACCCATCCCATCAACAACTATATTTATTACCTCCCTAAAATTCTAACATAATTTTATTATATTTCTCTTCCCCGTGCAACACCCTACAAGCACCATTGGAATAAATTTCATTGTAACACCCAAGAAGAGATAACAAAAAGACATATATAGCTCCTACCAATGACGTCCTACCACCTCTAATTTCAACTGCCTCTCCCTACCTCATAATCAATAAACAGTGTAATATATTTTAAATAATTAATGGAGGTTAGTATAATGGATTATAATGTATATAAACTTTTTATGTTGTTAAAGCATATTTATACAATTTTTTTGTTTGTTGCGGCTTGTGGATTCAGTATAGATGCTATATGTATACATGTCCAATTCATTTTCTAACTAGGGATGAATTCTCATCTAATTATGCAGGCCACAACTATGTTTAAGGTTATGAAGGATACCTCTCTAATGCCAGAAACGTTGTCAACAAAGGGTAAAGATTTTCTAAGACTTTGCTTTATAAGAAATCCAGCAGAACAACCAACTGTTTCAATGTTATTAGAACACCGATTTTTGAATAACTTGCAACAGCCAGATGTTTCATCTTCCATGTAGCTGTATAATGGAACAAACTTGATGGTAATATAAATGTTGTGACTATTTTATAGTAGTATTTGTCATCCTATGTTGTTTGGTATGAAATTTATCTAATGTTGACAGAATATCCATAGTCCCAATGAATTGTCTGAAAATAAAGTTGATCAAATTTATATTCACAGTGCACATATTACGAAAGGAAAATTGGTCACTGAGAGGTGAGAATTTCTCACTATTTAATATAAATTTTCTTTTTTTAAAAATAAAAGTGTAGGCACCTTCTAAACAATCCATAGTCCATGTTTTCTATTGCATTTGAAATGAGAGCATTTTGGTTGATAAATCACTACTACAAACGCCGATATCTACTACGGTTAAAAACAATTATTTAAGACGGTTCTTAGACCGTAGTCGATTTGGGTGTCGTTGTTAAGCGGTCGATTTCAACGACGGTCATAAGACCGTCTTCGTATATCTTATTTCTACGACAGTCCTTTAAAGGGAACCGTCTTTGATTTGAAGTTTTTTTTTTTTTTTTTACACTAAACAAAGACGATTCTTTAAAGAAACCGTCTTTGATTTGGTTTTCACACTAAACAAAGACGGTCCTTTAAGGGAACCGTCTTTGATTTGATTTTCACACTAAACAAAGACGGTCCTTTAAAGGGAACCGTCTTTGATTTGGTTTTCACACTAAACAAAGACGGTCCTTTACAGGAACCGTCTTTGATTTGATTTTCACACTAAACAAAGACGGTCCTTTATAGGAACCGTCTTTGATTTGTTTTTTTTTAACATGTAGTTTTGCTTTTTTTTTCACCTTTAATTTATGATTAATTTATGATACAATCATGTAGCTATTTGGCAAATAAAAATAAAAATAAAAAAAACCACCATCAATAAAACATCGTCATAATCACATGAAACACAGTAAAATAATGTAAAAAATAAATAAACATATAAAAACACTATTACTTTTTGGTTTCCATGTACAATAAAATAAAGTACATCAAGAAAACATCTAAGAGATTTGGCTACACTTGTAGTATAAAATAGTTAAATATTTTTAATTTTTTTTCTTAAAATTTCTTGCTGTCCAATAACTTGTAGTATTTACTAAAAATATCTTAATTTAGACTTTAACTACTAACAAAAATCTGAATAGCATAAGGGTGTAGGTAACCAAGTTGGACAGAAATAAAATTAAAAAAAAAATAAAACCAACCTCATGCAGCTGCCATTGAAGAAATAGCAAGGTGTTAATATTTTCCATGTCAAATTCAGCATATGAACATTCAGACTACATAACGTTTATAAACCAAGTGATATTCCTTGATGTAGTAAAACTAACGGAAGTTGGCAATACCAAATATTTTTCTTGCTTGCGAATAATATATATTATGATTAACTACTAATAAAAACACATGCAATTCTAAAGAAAGATACCTCATGCTTATCAGCAGCTATCCTTTCTATGACCTCATTGAGACGATTGTCACATTTGCCGCTTAAAAATCAATCTTCCGCTTCCGCTTCCGCACACCTATGATATACAATTATTGATTTAGTACCATGCAAGCACAATTTTATAGTGTGTATTTGGATTCAACTTTATGGTATAAATAAATATTAATTATTTTTTCGACTGAGAGGGAAAATGTGCCTAGCATTTCAGATCAAGCTTAGCACCATGGCCCCATTCACTCTCAACAACATCAAAATTGAACTTCAGGCGTTGCTGCTGATCAATCCAAAGCAAGCTAAATTTCAGTAGATGTATTAAATATCGTAAAATGAAAAAAAAAAAAAAAAACCCTCCATATTTGCTTTAATTTTAGTAATTAAAAAAACTATTAAGAAAAAGAGATAAGATGATTTATAATTATATTTATTAATATAAAATCATAATTAATTTTTTAAGGAGTATCAAATACATTTTTAAATGCTTCTAATTACTTAAAAGGGTCCTATACAAACAGTGTTTAAAATATAAAAAGTTGAGCTAAATATACCTTCAACACACAGAAAATACCAGCCACAAAAGTAGATTTCTCCTCAAACACACATTTATCAATTACCTCCCTAGTTTCTTCTTCTTGCATCATTTTTTTCACATTATGTGAGAAATGGTAATTAATTATAACTAAAATGTAAAAAATGTAAATTTAATTAAAGAATTTTTAGGAGAAAATTTCTACAATTTTTATTAACACCTTAAGGAAATATTCTCGAATAAATCCCTAAATAGTTAGTTTATTTTTTCTTTCTAATTTTCTATAATTCTTTGAATATATATAAAAAAACATTTATTTTATTTCTTATTATCAGTAAAAAAGACAAAGAAAACTAAAACATATGAATTTTATTAAATAAAATAAAAATTAAGAAAATAAAGAGTTAAAGTGTCCATGATTTACAATGTAGATTGATATGAGAGTTTCCTCAATTATATGATCAGTGTATTAAATGTGAAAGAAAGAAGAAGCAGCTAATGGAAGCAAACCTTTTGCTACGCTGTGTGTGTGTATTAATTCCTCTGCTCCAAGCCAACTATATGATCAGTGTATTAAATGTGAAACTCAACCTACACTTTACCTCTTCTATTCTCCCTCCACACAAAGGAATAATACTGTTACTGCAGGCTTTCACTTAAGGGATAAATACATGCAAAAATTGCAGCTAGCTAGTCTACAATTAATATATGGCTAGGCACCTTAAATGTTGAAACACTAGATTGGCTACATGCACTAATAGAGGTTTTGTTTTTATATGAGGTACTAGTATTACTACTACTAGTTTATCATGGTAAATATTTACAGTAAAAGCTTGCTCTATCTAACTGCCTCTTTTATATACTAATTAAGCTGAATAATCTCTTATTTCATTTTATCTATGTAGTCGATGCTATTAGTCGAGAAATTTAAATGAAAATAAATTTAACTCATTGAGTGGCATTGTCATCCATATCATGTTGTAATTAAGTCAGATAATAGAGAGAATTTGACAAGTGAATCCATGCAAGTTATGTATGCAAATGAGGTTAACATTCATTTTATTTTGAAGTAAAGAAAGCTCAAGAGACAGACTGATAGCCCGCTGGTGGGGGATAGGTCACAGGTCACCCTCCATACATAGAACACTTGTCCTTAATTGCTATATCACTATAGGAAAAAAGTAAGAAAAAGGGTATGAATCCCCCTATTTTATTTTCAAACTTCTTCACCAATTGTCTGATTAACTTTCCTTCTAAACTTATTAACCCAAATACCCCAACAAATAGTATATTTTATCCAATCACTTATTATTGTTAATTTATTTTTTTCTTCTTTTTTGCCCCTTCCAATTTATCTCTACCAAAAACAGGAAGAACTCCCACATGTACAGAGTTCTGTCGTTCCTTCTTGCAATCCCATAAGCTTTTGCAAAAAATGATGACTTCCAGCAAGTTCCAGCCGTCTTCCAAGTACCAGCTGTTCACCAGCTGTCCACCAGTTCCAGCTGCACACAAGCTGTCCACCAGCTTGCCACCACCACCCTCAAACGTTCACACCATTCTTCAGCCTATAAATAGAGGTGCAAACCTCACTTGTAAATCATCACTTAGACACACAGAAACACCAAGAGTGAATTCATCCAAGTAGTGAGAATTCTTAGTGAGTGTTGTGTCAGTGGTCTGAGTTTGAGAGTTGTTTTGTTTTGAGTTTGTAAATCTCTGTAATTCTATTCTTGTGAGTAATAGAAGTTATTTTTCTCTCAAATTCGTGTGTACCAACACCCAATTGATCCGTTGGCCTCAACAAAAAAATGTTTTGCATTCTTAATGCCAAATGTCTTTTTTTCTAGAGTTTTGCAAGCTTTTTTATTCCTTGGTTTCTATGGTACGTACACATGAGTGTCTCTAGAGGACAGGAACAATTCAGCTAATACCTGAACACAATTAGCATATGAGAGAACCCAAAGCCTAGTGGGCCCCATCACCACTCTTAATTGACAAGTCGTAATATCTTGTTTATAATTGCTTCGATGCATCTATTCCACGGTATAGACAATCCATATATTAAGCGCACACAATACTCACAATCTAATAAACAACTTTTTCTTGATATAAAAAAAACTGGTTCAACTAATTCTCTGCGTGCTAATTGCAAAGAATAGCACATCTAATTAATCCTCACTTTTTCATTACGTCAAGTCCTTATGATAAGAGACAAAGTAAAGCAGAAAAATCGAATGGAAATGGGGGGAACCTGGGGGTGAGCTTTCTTCTTGAGGATTGCGTCGTCGACGGAGGGAATTTGTTGGTCGGCGCCGGCGTCAATAACAGTGAAGCCCCAATGATGGATAAAAATGTTGCAGATACGATAGAGTCGCTTTTTCTGCTATTCATTCGTTCCCTTCTCCTCGTCTCAAGGGTTTTCGGATTCCTAGGCCCATCATTTTCTTGGGCCTTTTTTGACATCCTTGAAGTCCGATGGCTTTGATTCCCGCTGAACATATACACACAACCAAGGCACTTGCTGTCACAACAAACACACTGGAAACAAATTGAATAACTGGAAAGTGAGAAGCGAAAAAGACAAAGCAAATTAAGTGAGACTTGAGAGGCATACATACCATTAAAAACTTAGGCAAAGGCAATTAAGACAGTCAGCGCATCCTTCTTCCCTCTGCTCAAACTGTTCACGAGTAAAGAAACCAGCGGCGATATTGCACCGGAAGCCTCGATCGAGCTCTTCTTCTCTTCCACCAAAGTGTTCCTTGAGCAGCTTCATCCCCGCGTCTTTGAGCTTCTCTGTGATGAGCATCGTGGGCTTCGCGTCAAGCCTAACGGAGACGACCAGCACGAGAGGGCGGGAACTGTGATGGCACGAGGGAAGCGAGACGGAGAACACGGAGGAGAGCTAGGGCTTCGAGGAGAGAGGGTGAAGAAGATTGAAAATGAAGGGTTTGAGGAGAAAGTCATGAAGACAAATGATTTCATTTTGATAGCTAAATGACTACGGTTATCTTATTGAAACCGTACTTGAAATAGTTAAATGACTACGGGCCAATACCAACCGTGTTTGAATTGTTTAGCTTATTTTTTGGAGTAAAACAAAATGGATTAAAACGCTATCGTTTTGGTAATTAAAAGCACATTTCAAAGACGGTTTCATCACCAACCGACTTCGAGTAATTAAACAACTACGGTCTCATAAATAACCGTGTTTGAATTATTTGTTTTATTTACCAAAATGCCACCGTGTCCATTTCAACTACGGTTTTTGGGAAACCGACTTCGAAAAGGCGTCGTAAAAGCTAGGTTTTCTAGTAGTGAATTTACCTATTGGGTAGCTACATGTATCAAATTATTGGAAAGTAAATATCATCGTGAAAAGTCTAACACTTTTTATGATAGCTGATTCAAAGACAGTTGAAAATCATCATAAAAAATATAAATTAATCATCTTAAAATAAAAATTTAATAATGGTTAATATCGGCTAGTGAAGTTCAATGTTCAAACAACTATATATACATGAGAATATGTTTATAACACATATAGGAAGAGTTTTCCCATTCATTACTGGTATATTAGATATCTCTTATTTACTTGACCAGAAGGCCAATGACAAGCTTTTCCTAATCTCTTGATATTTTTGAATGAATTGTTCCTCTTTTCTAGCAAGCATACAATCGCTATGCAATGGGTCGCCTAAGTCCAGTTAATCAATATTCTGTGGCCGCATTTTGTTCCCCACACGGATATTCCTCTTTTAGTTACTGATGCAGAATTTCCAAAATGTTCAAAGCGAAAAGATGAATTTACTTTCGCATAACAAAAATTCCGGAAAAAAAAAAAAAACTATCTGGACAGATTCATATATGCACAATAAAAACGATACCTGTAGATAGAAACATTATTTATTATATATAATAAATCCGAACCTACAAATTTTTGAATTCATCTTCTTCGAACCCCATTAAACCACAATCCCAAAATCACAAATCAAAGCCACAATCACTTGGGTGCACTCCAGTACTTCTCGTTAACGGTAATTTATAGAATGGCAATAATAAAGAGACTAAAAATATAATAAAGTTTCGTTAAAAAAAGAGTACCGTTAAATTCCTTAAGAGAAAAATACAGTTACGTTTTTTTTAATATATTAATAATTTTTTTAAAAAGCATAACTTGTTATATAAACTTCACTTTATAAACACCAATTTATAAACAATGACTTTATGCATGTTAACAGTCAAATGGAGTGCCCAAGATAATGTGATAAACAATGTTCACTTAGGAATGTCTTTTTGTAGCATTCGTGGCTAGGGAAATTTTTGGTTTGGCATTGTCTGCCGCATCATGATATCTTTTAATTAGTGTACTTTATTCGTGCCAATGCTCACTTAGCGATGCATTATCACAAACCCGGTTCAGTTTCTTAGTTTATCATAAAACCAATATCAAGTTCCCTATTAACCATGGTAAAAATAATAATAATGGCAAACACTCATCATCAACTTTTACCGGTTGCCAATATTTAATTTATTTTTATGCGCTCGTATTAATTTGCAATTGCTTAATGATCATCACAGCGACTAACTTCGACAAATCTCTGACTAATATTTCTGCACCTCTCCAAAGCGAGTAGCAATACGATGGAGAGAATGCTATTTGTAAAACACTTGCACTAATAATTCCTGTCAATGTTATACAAACAGTTTGAAGAATTGAAGCGTGATCACTGGTAGAAAACAATACAAGTAAAGGAAACAACAGTAGAAACAATAACCATAGCATTAGAAGAGAAATAAGGTTACAAAATACGTGTTATTTGTATGGATTAAAAGAAGTGGAAAAAGTTCTCTCCACTAATTGTTTAGATCGATGTGTAGAAGAGTAGATGAGAACAAATAAATTTTATCAATTTTTATACATATTAAATAAAAATTAACACAAAAGAAACTTTTTACTATATTAATTTTCTTAACACCATATAAAACTATTTAGAGATAAATATGTTTTTATTTTTCGTAAATAGGATTGCTTTTAGTTTCTTAAAAATAAATAATTTTTTTGGTCATTGTTTATAGAAATGGATCACATGCCATCCTTATTTTCATAAATGGGCTTACCTGAATGGGCTTTATTATAAGCAACCCACTTGGGTGATGTGAATAGCAATTGGGGGTGAGAATGGCATCTTCCTTCCACATCTCATTACTAGGAAACGGTCAAACAGTCAACGAATATATTGCATTATTTTTACCATTCAAAAAAATCTTAATTGTGATTCTCAGGTTTCAATCAATTTATCATCTTAAATGTGCATTTGGAGGGACTTCCTGGACTACCCTACATCCATAGGCAAGTTAACAAGGAACGAATAATAGTCCCATAAGAATCTAATTAGTTGATTGTGATCCAATACAAAATCTTAACAATTTCTACTCTTCCATACCAAAATATTTTTGTTGAACTGTAGTCATCACAAACTATAGTTAACACTTTTTTCAGACAAGTTTTGATCTCCCAGTGATGTTTTATAGAAGACTAATGACCACTGGTTCAAATAGTAAGGAGTTTTTTTCTTTCAATTTTTACTCTACACAAATTAATCAAAATCCAAAATAATTTCTGAATATCAAGGGTATCAAACAAAAAGTAACATTTCATAGAAGGGCAAATAAATCAACGTTTAGAAACATCTAAAACAAACATGCGCTACTCAATCATCTTAAATGATAAACATTCTCCTCTTAAATTTGAAATTGTCAAAGTCAAACCAAAGGATGTCACAAGTTACTTATAGATTTCTTGTAGCTCCCAATTAGTAGATGTTTATTATACTTCAACTGAATATAATATGCAGTTAGTGCTTACACTATGCTTAATAATTATTTACAATAATGTAAATGGAGAAAATCTCCTTTAAACTTGATCTCTATGCACAAGTTTATAGAAGATCAAACTGTGGTGTATCTTGATATAACATTGTGTTCTCATGAAGAAGGAAGGAGCTAGTTAGTATAGCAACAAATGTAGTGTCACACTGTCACTGCTTCTATGCCAAGCTCAGAAGTTTCTTGTTCAGAACTAGCAATAACACAGAATACTAAGTAATTTGAATCAAGCACTAGAGCATGACTTCCTTCTAGGAACTAGATGTTCCTCTGCCCCTTTGGAAATAGAATGCCTAACTCTAGGTTTTTCACTGCCATCAACCCATCTCTTTAGCCTTTCAAGCAACTTTGTCCTTTTTGAACAAGCAATGTCACTGTGATCATGACCACTAGCATGCTCATCAAAGGAAGGATCACTGTGATGCTCCAGAAGGGAATTGTGCAGTTCATGCTCCGAATCATAATTGATAACTACATCATTTCTTCCAAATTCCAATTCTAAATGGTTTTTATCCTGATTCTCTTGTTGTTCATGGTGCCTCACTAGATCATGCCTTAAACAAGCATTTGTCCACCGCAAGTAAATGAGTTCTTTAGCTTCTTCTGCTCGTTCTTTCTTGACTTGCTCCAATTCATCTAGAAGCCGTTTGTACTCTTCCCTACTTACATCTCCATCTTCAATCTGCATATGAAAAAGCCTTATATTGTAATCTATTTGATGCTAGTAAATTCACTTTAAGAAAGAATTTAGTTGAAATACAATGGCAGTGGAAAAACTTTCTTTGCATTGTCGTCTAATCATAGATTGTTAACTTTTAAATTCATAGTAACCTAACAATCTAATTTTGATACAATGACAATATTCAAAATTTTACACTATCAACCAATAGGAATAAACCATTATATAGTCCAACCCCTTTAATGACCTGCCAATGTATGATGAGTACAGGTTAAACCTGACACTAAAAGGGGATCAAAATTAAAATCATAAATATGCACTAATGCTATCATTGGTGTTATTATTGTTTATATTATTTAATCAGATAAACCTTCTAGATTTCAACCACTACATGATTTGTTTTCTACGTTTGAATTGCTTACCTTGGAAGCATAAGATTTTTCTGCTGTGTCGAGCTTCTTCAGAAGTTCATTCTTCTCATCCTGCAATTGATCCAAAGCCCTCTGCAGCTCTTCCATTCTATCCTCAAGTTTACCAACGACATCAATTTTTGTTTCCAAGGCATCACGGCTTCTCAAGATTTCTTCTTCTTCCAGTTTGATCTTCAAAGCTTGCTCCTTCGCGAGGCGACTTTGTGCCTTTGATTTCTCCATTAGCTTCTGAAACTTCCTCCTAAGCGTTCTATTCTCAGATTTCCAATGCTCAATCTGTTCCACAACTCTGAGATATTGAGCAACAAAACTCTCCAACCTATTATTCTGCGTCTCCATCGACGAAATCTCCCTATCCAAGAAGCCAACACGAGCAGTCTCAAGTGACAACATGTTTTTGATCTCCCCAACCACAGTTTCTTGCTCTTTCAAGTCACAATAACGATCAAACTGCAAACGTAAAGCCAACTCCTTCATATGCATTCCTTCAATCCTGCTTCTTAGGCCATTAATTTCTTCTTCTAAACATGGGGTGTCGTTGATCATCGAACTTTCAGCAACAACACTTTCATCCAATGTTGTACTATGTCCTTCATCTTCCATACAAGAGAGGCTATGACTATGACAACTTTCTTCATACGAACTTGCTTCATTTGGTGATAAAGAAGAGGTCTTAGAGAGGCTTTTCTTTGCCACGAACCAAGCATAGATGAAACCAGCAAAAGACACAGCCAAAGGAACGCCAGCTTTGAGGATAATTGGCTTTATTAGGACCTCAGGCTTTGATGTTGTGTTTTCCATCCTAAAGAACAAAGGCAAGTCTCAGCGATTTGGTTAGAGTTAGGCTTTTATTTCTATCAAAACCCAATGGTAGAAGACACCAAAAATCTTAGTTTGATCCTTATTGTGTGTTGTGTAAACAAAGGTTTGAAAGATGGTTTGCATAGTATTATATTGTTTAGTGTCATTGGCATTGCTTCTTCTTTGGTTAGAGGAAGAAGCGCAATGTTATAGCTTTTTGACTTCCCCTAGAGGCCTTCTACGCCACCAAATGCTGTCAACTAGCATTGCACGTACTCTTTGGAATCTAATTCTTTTCTGGATTAATAAATTTTGGGGCTTCTTTTCTTCTATTTGAAATCATACGTGTGACACGTTCAAAGCTTGATATCGAGAAGTGCACTTCCAATATTCATTCAAGGTCAATACCCCGTTGCCGCGAAAAAAAACATTTTGCATTTTTTTTATATGGGGTTGTCTAAAAGATGTATTTTGGGTTAGGCCTAATAATTATAAAAAATAAAAATAAAAATCGTTACATTATAACATCAATTGCATTTAAGGTAAAGAATAACAATAAATATACTACATTCACTTTCTGTTCCATCAAATTTTCCATACATAAATTTCTGCATCACTTCACATAATCTACACTTACACAACAAAAGTGAAACAAAAAACATAACATATTGGTTTGCATCTCAACATGTACAACGATATAAATATAAATAAAAAAATAAACATAACTCTTGTACTTTAATTATATTCAATTAAGGAAAAATAAAGAAAATAATAGGGAAAAACGTTTTTCGTCTCATATTAGGATTCTTTTATTTAATTAAAAGAAAACACGTTGAGAGAAAAGGGAGATGAAGGAAAGAAAAAGGAATAAAAAAAAGAGGGAAAATGATCTTTTGAAAGTTGGTTGATGCAAAAAGAGAGAAGAAAAGCACGTCAGATCAAAAGCCTGAGAGAATAGTTTAGGCAAAAGTTAGAACGTATAAAAATAATAACAGAAAAAAAAAAAGAAGAATAGTAAGTATCCAAGAAATGGTTATAAGAAGCTTAAATGGAAATGAGAAAATGTCTTTTATTTCTATTTTTTACCAAAGATAGTAAAAAAATTGTTTTTCGAGTCAAATAACAACGATAGGAGTACTTTGCACTATTTTGTAAACCTAAAGACTCAATTGTATAGATATGTAAAATACAATATTTTTAATTCTAATAGAATTTCCAATCGAATGGATATGTAAAATATAGGATTTTTACTTCTATATAAAAAAAAAATCATTAATTGAAATTTAAGACTCACTAAATTTAGAATTTCTAACAAATTTCAATCAATTATAAAAAAAATGTTAAAAAGAAAATGCCTGAAATAATGTTGCTAATATTCATTATAAATATTAATTTCTAATTAAATTTTACACTGTCAAGTATTGTTAACTCGAAAACATATCCCATTACATCATGCCAAGAATCGTAAATCCTACCTGTTAAGGAAAGAATATGTGATTAATACTTTTGCAGAATCAATAATTTAATTGAAATCGTGATTATTTTTATATTAAACACAAAAGAGATCAATTAAACAAAAATAATGGAACCACCTCATACTTCAAAGCTAAAAGAATTTGTAGATACCGCTAGCTGTTAAAACTTCTTTATTATCTCAAGATCACCATTGTTTACTGAGTAAAACATAAAGATACAGATGCTTCTATTATAATATTTAGATTACAAATCTCACAAGTTCATCTTTTATTATTATTACTTTCTTTCATTTCTCTTTTTCACATATATTTTCTTTCGGAGACAATTTTATTCGAAATACAATCACGTGCTAGGTCTACATATTATCATCTCTCACAATGAAATTCAAACCAAATGCACTAATCATTAATTTAACCGGACTTAAATCTTGTCGTGAAAAAACTTAAAACTATATATTTGATTGCATAATGATCATTATTTTCATTTACACACTTCTCATCAAATAACCAAGTATAATAACAGTGTTTCCAATATGAACATACAACAAAACCTCCATGCACGGCGATAATGGAAGATTGGAATAACATTGGCACCAACTGGCTGTGTTGACCGCAGCCATTATCAGTCGCTGGAAGCAACCAATATCTTCCCAGACCAAATCAGGATGCTATTTTCCTCAACAAAAACATAAATAGCACGCCTGAGAATTTGCACAAACTCCGTGCCCATGGTCTAAACTTTTGGTAATTGATATATACTAGCCTCTTTGGGATATGATCACCAGGCTCACTAACAATGGTATGTGCCTGAAAACAGACACATAAAAAGTCGCACGGACAAATAGACAACTCTCAAATTCCTTGAATGAGTTAAACAGCAAGAGATTAGCTAGATCACCTGCGGCATTTAAGTATCTGTTAATTAAATCACACCAATGTAATATGTATGATTTTTAGACTAAGATAAACAGACACAAACTCAAACTGGAAATCCAAAATCCAATGACGTTATTCTAGAAACAATCCTCTCTCATTTGGCTTTTTTTTAAATTGCCCCTTAAAATGAAAATGTCAGTCCCTTCAGAAACTTGTTAGACATAAAATTAAGACATAAAAACTTTATTCATATGCTTAACACAGAAAAGGACACAACCAATAAGCAAATACAGGACAGGTGAACAGAAGCACACAAACATGCCCTAATCTTGCTAAGCATGATTTATCAAAGTAGACGCAACGGAAGTTGGCACCGATTCATTATATTATAAAACAAAAAAAATACTGACCACCTGAAGTAGATCAAGAAAGTTCAAATCCGGCATTTGAACTGATGGCATATAGAAGCTTTGCTCTTAAAGTGCCTGGACGTTTGTATGTTGGAAGCTGTAATCATTGAGAGATGGAAAATAAAAGTGTAAATAAATTTGAAGTATGACAATAGATTACCTTAATATGCCAACAATTTTGTCTCAAGTGACTCAAATCACTAAATGGACAGAGTTAGTTAGTGGACATCCAAAAGTCTATACTTATTACTAAGAACCCAATTTTTATGATAATTTTTACTATGGGGTTATGAAAATTTCAAGATTCTAAAGTTCAATATGTCATATAACTCACAAGTAACATAAGGATGTCTTCCGTCTTCCCTATTACTATATTAGTAGTACCTTAAGAGTATTGTAGCAGGTTGAAGCTGATGGAAGTCGATCTACATCTTGTCCTCCAATTGTTGCCCAAAGAGGAACATCACATGCAACCTGTGTAAACAAATAGACATGAATGTTAATCAATGGAATCAATACATTTTATTATTTTTAGGGATTCTTTCAACACATAACTGGATCATGATGTTGCAAAGGGGAGAGAGAGAAGCAGAAATCCTAGAAACCATAGGCTGGTACAAGATAAAGGCTGTATCCAATTAAATAGAAGAGTTCAAGATGCTTTGCTTCCTAACTCTATTGTTGTGCTTAATGTACTCTGCTCGAGTAACAAAGAATGCAAACCATGCTTTAATCATTTTAAGAACAAAGCAAAATGGGAACATAGAGGAGTTAGTATAAATGATTTTGAATCCCCGTCAACCATAAAAGATCAAGAGCATACCTTGTGGATGGTAAAAGGTGGCTGCAAGTATTTGAACCCAAGTAATGGAGCACGAGAACAACTGGAGACAAATTTAAGAAGCATACAGCGCTCTTTAGGTTCAAAGCCTTTAATTACCTGTACACAGTTGGCAGAAAGCAGAAAATGAACAGAGATATCTTAAAATTGGCATCGGCACAAATAGCATGCATAAACTCTTCAATATAATTCACGAGGCTGAAAAAAATGGTCAAATGTCAGTCTTTGGTAATCAATAAGTTCAAAATTCACAAATATCTGTCAGAGAGAGAGAGAGAGAGCATCAGTGGTTCAACCCAATTCACCCAAAAAAAATGGAACCTATAGCTTTTGCTTGGAGAGGGAAAGAAGGGGAGATCTCTGATTCTTTAACTGTAGAGGATTTACTTCATCTATAAGCCAAACAACAGAAAATATAAAGAAATAACTTTGACTCTTGTCAACAATCAAGTGCTTTTACTCAAATAGGAATCTACATAGTAACATGGCCATTGTCTGAATCTGTCCGGTTAAAACTCTAGAAGAACAAATTGATTGTTTGAAAGTAATAAAGAAAGCCCAAACAATAATACATCATATTAAATAATTTGTATTGCACGGAAAGTTGTAATACCACTCAAAACAAATTAGACAAATATTCATGAAAATCATATACATATATATAGTATGGAGATGCAAATACCTCCCAAAAAATCTTGATTGTCCGGCTTCCCTCATTGTAACCACCAGTATATCGTGTGTTGTTTTTCAAATCATCAACGTCAATATCATAATTACCACCTGAAAGCAACTGTGATCGTGTATATCTAAGAAATATTGCTGGCAAAATGAACTCACTAAAACGTATTTTTCACAGTGGATTATTTTGCACATCGGTTGTAGATGGTGAGTAAACAAATGCATCTTTTTTCTCTTATTATGGCATTCCTTTTCACAAATTAAAAAGCTACTTCAGCAGTGATACAGCAGACAATAATAGTAAATGCAGAAATCTGTCACAAAAATGTCCAGCAGACTCCTGCTGCCTTTTGTGCAAGAGAGAAGAGGAAACAGTAAACTTGCAAACAAATTAACAATACCTTTTCAACAGACTAAGGAAAAGAAGATACCTGATTAAATTCACTAGCGTTGAATAACTTCAACCAGGATGGAGATATAAGATCAGTTAACCCTCTATAAAATGCATTTGAAAACGGCAATATCTGCAATTTCAACATTGTCACATATATACACGATATAACAGGGAATACAGAAGTATAACCTGCATTATACTACAGTAAATGATGGTAAAACCTGTTGGTTGAGTTTGTAGTCTGCCATTGCATGTATGTACTGCATCTTGTTCTCATTTGTCACAGAAATATCTTGGCCACCGGACTTAAGTTCCACCACATACCTTTTGCCCAATGATTCTTCAGTAACTGTGAAATCAAGAGAGAGCTCCTTGACATCACCGTCATAATTCTGCATGAATGAGTATGTGAACCTTCCAGAAGTTTTGATAAAATGCCAGAACACGAATGCACAGTACCCACCCAAGTCAAACATAATCAAGCTAAAATAAAAAATGAGACAATGACAAGCACTCAAGGGAATAAAAAACCTGATTCCTGACCCTAAAATCAAACTGACATTAAATGCAGAATGAATAACATCAATGAAGTTTTAAGGTCGTCACGAATAATACTTTTATTCTAGAGTTATATAGCATCCAGTTACTACAACTACCCAGCAAGACATGGACTCTTTGAGCAATATTCATATATACAATACTATTTACGCTTTAGTAGGATTGCAAATGGACCAGGCTCGTCTATAGAAGGAGAAAAATTGTAGGTGTCAAGCCAGCATCAAACCAAGTCAAAATTCAGAAAACATGGATCCTAATATAAAACAATGCAAGTCATTTTGAATGGTCCCGAATCCTGATTAATTTTGGCAAAATATTTATAAGAATGAGATGGAAAACAACATGGATTTGTCTAATGGGTTTACCTTGACATACATAAGATTCCTGTATAGCTCGGGATCAAGTGTTGATAATTCATCAAGAAAGCTATATCGTCCCAATAGCTTTTGCACAAAAACATGGGAGAAAGAGTAATCAAGTAATATTCCTTCATATAGAGCTTTACCCACTACTCTTCCAAGGAATTCAATCATCTGAAGACCATTCTCCAAATATCTGGCAGATGCAGTTGGAATTAGAAGTCTGTCTGAAGTCGAGGTTTGGGAAAAGAGTCCATATCTAAGACAAAAGGAAAAAGTGTCAGTTTATAAAGTCACTCTTGAAAGAGGCAATGACCAAGAAATAAAAGCAAGAAAGTACAAAATAGCTTGTCAAACTTACTCGGGAGAAAATGCTGATTTTGATATGTCAGTCAGAAACTCTTTAGATAATCCACCATAGTCCAGGCCAGCCTCAAGAAGACCACATTCACTGACAAATGATACATGGATGGATGACTTCAACCTTGACCCAAGGGAATTTAATTGCCGAAATCCATCTTCAACAATATGACCCCGACGTACTACTATCTCAATGGCTCGTGAACCAGGTTCAGAAATTTCACCAGCCATTTTTCGGGATGCTTTATCCATCTTGATAAA
Organism: Glycine tomentella; assembly: GCA_007407185.1. Taxonomy (NCBI): domain Eukaryota; kingdom Viridiplantae; phylum Streptophyta; class Magnoliopsida; order Fabales; family Fabaceae; genus Glycine; species Glycine tomentella. Next base: position 3,370,175 of record PYAF01001177.1, read on the forward strand.
TTCACGAAACATCTCAACTCTATTTCAGAGATAAAACAGCTGATTGAGTAATTTCCATATATTATGTGTCACATACTAGACAAATGAACATGATTTCAATGACAAGTGGCAATCAAATATCCCATCTGAACTCAATCACTCTACTTTTCTTTAGAAAAAAAAATATCCATATCAATCATATTGATCAATACTCTCATTGACAATAGTTCTCACTTTCAAAGTTAATTCTAATTGCATTTCTTCAATTATGGTTTCCTAATGCTTAAAAAATAGTGTAGATAAATAAATACAACCACTCATCATTGACAATAGTTCTCACTTTTCAAAGTTAATTCTAATTGCTTTTCCTCAATTATGGCTTCCTAATGCTTAAAAATAGTATAGATAAATAAATACAACCACTCATGTAACCGTTATCCACTATTTCATAAGATAAATGAGTAATATTATTCCCAAATGATTTTCCATGAACATATCAAATTTAAGATAGTTTATAAGGACATGACATATTAACAATAATCTTTTAAGGTGAACTCATTTTATCAATTCTCGAATCTCAATTTGATCAGCCAACAGTAGAATGAAAAAAAAAAAATGTAAGGTACCTTGAAAAGTTATGCTCAATTAAGTTAATTAACACAACCAGAGTGACTAGATAACCAAATTAAGATTAACTTTTTTGCAACTTGCACTTTCTACTCACATAAGAAAACTTGATAAATAAATTCAGGCTGGCTGTAACCCAGGTCATTTAGCTCTTTTTTACACGCATCTTATCCTTCTAAAGCTCAATTGAATGTGATAGCTGAAATGTCATAAAGATATAAAGAACAGAATAGCATAATTGCATAAAACATCTATCACAAGAAGCAAGAGTCCTCTTAATGGTCATGGAGCTAGCAGTTACCTCTCCTCAAAAGGGAATACATGAGGAACAATGGTGACAACAGAACCTACACTCAGTGAAGCTGATGAATCATCAGATCTCAGGTTGGCTGCTAAAACTTCATGAGTTCTGGCAGCAACTGCAATTGGTGGCCGGCTTTTTCTAGCAGGAGAAAGCCACAAAGCAGGAGGGCAAAATGGGTGTCTGCAATCCCTTTCATACAGTAAATGTAAGCATCTGACGGCACAATCCATGAGAGGCCTATTATGATGACTACTAACATGGGACAAGCCATTATAAACCAGGGTATTGAGCATCGATGCAATTCTTCTTTGCTGCTCTATTTTGAATGGAACCTAGCAACATTATATCCCGAAAAGTTAGTTTTAAAATTGTGAACTAATTGATAAAAGGACAAGGACAAGGATAAATGAAGCAGCTACCTGTTTCTCATAGAACTCTATGTCATCAAGAACTAAAAGCAGGTGAGAATAGGTTGCACAGAAAAGATGAAGCATGGCAAACATATCCTTTGGAACACCTTGTGGACCATGCCTCATAGGTTCTATGTCCCATAAATCTGATGAATCGTCATTCACTCTGCTAGGCTCAAAGTGATTGCCAATGGAATCTGTGCAATCCGTTCCTGCTTGTGACTTGCCTGTAAATTTATGAAGTACACTGACCCACTTATTAGCCCCGTCTTTACTGACATGTTTTTGCATCTTGTCAAAGGCTTTACGTTTGCTGCTTTCACTTGTGTGATTATCAGAATTATGTTTGTCTTCAGAAAAAAAGGAATCCTCCAGTACACCCCACAATCTCACAAGAAATCCAGAAGTGAATGCTAGCATGTTGAGAACTGACAATGAGCCACGAATTGGACTCAAAACTGAAAATATTCTGAGGAAGTTAGAGTAAAAAAGTGCAACATCACACAATTCTAGCTTCCCCAGACATGCCAGGCCATTTGAGAGCACAGTCTCAGCCTTGTTAGTGGCATCTCTATCTATTGATGCCAAAAGATTTTTGAGATGCCACTGCTGACAAACAGGCCTAAATTGATCCATGTATGACATTATTAAGGATTCATGGGTTGCTTCACCCTCATGCTGAACTGTATCAACTGGCTGTGTTGAACTTTCAACATCAGTTTGAAGGGACTTCTTTTTCCTTTTGACCCATCCAATGTTATCAAGACAAACCAGTAGGGCCTCTGCTAGAGTAGTAACAACACGGACATACAATGCATACTCTAAACCTTGATTGAAGGATTCATTCTCATTCCCTGTTGCTAGGCATATACTGTTAGTGAGGGCCCAACCAACTGGTGGAATAGCATTGAAAGAGACAAGTATTTCTGATTTGACAAACTCTGACATCTCTGACATCTCTATCAAAACTTTCTCTTTCAAAATCTGTCATCACCTGTCAGAGTTTGATCAGTTCTGATATGTTTAAATCGAAGTTATATGATTTTACTGACTTGAGGTGAAAGCTTAATAGAAGGCATATTCAAGAATAAACTTCTCTAACAATTCAATTAAGGCTCATTATTTTTAATTTCATCAGTCACAGGAAAGCAGCATCTCAATATACATCAAAAAGAGGTTTCCTTCACCATCAATAATATAAAATAATGCAATTAGGCAAAAAAGATGATAATATATTTGATAGCTAAGGGTGAAAATTCACCTTTGAAACATTATTATTTTACTTTCTACAGCAAAATATATTGAGTGTTTTCAATTTAGAAATATTGTAAACTGAATGATAGATACTATAAAATACAAAGCTTAGCTCTAAATCAAGAAATATTCATCTTTGATTTAGCAAACTTACAACATCAAACAAATTACATGTGCATAGAAAAGCAGAATGTGCATGCACAATCATCAACTCACCAGGTCAAAAATTGGCACTAGTTTAATTAAATTATACATATGCGTTACATTTAGATGATCTGTCACAGCCTTAAAGAAGAAGAAAAAATCAAACAGAATAAAAAATAAATAAAAGAGACCAAGTTGTCATTAAAATAAAAGAGCAGACTAATAATTTTGCAGATGAAACTGTTCTTCTTTAATGATGCTTACCAATAGAGTCTGGAAGCATGGAAACAAAATAGATTTGTGCTTTAAAGCAGGTAGAAGAACAGGTGGGAGATGCTGCACTAGCCAAGGTATAGTCAGAAGATAAACAAAAAACTGCTCAGCAGCATGGTTGACATCCAGTGCGCCAGGCACTTCTACATCGTAGTTTGTCAGATAAAATGGCCGCACAGCTAAAGTTATTGCACTTGCAGTAATGAAAAAAAATTCATCTGCCTGGGTGATACTCTTTGACTGAGAGGAATGATTTTCTAATGCACTAATATATCTGCCAATAGACACATAACAACCACTTTTATTACCCCCCAGGAACTGAATTAAATCTTTCACTGCTAAATCTGCATCTAAGTGGTTGTCATCTGTAATGCCTTTCCATCCTTTCAGATCAGTTAACATTACAAGAACACGCATAGCTAGAGATGTGACAATAGTAATATCTTGAGCCCTTGAATTGCATTCACTAAACTCCAAAAGAATGAAAAAACTAAGAGAAGTCAGCTGCCGTGCCTGGTATCTCCATATTGTTCTTTCTGCAGTTGTACCAATTGCCAGAATGCAAAAGTTCTGATTTGAATCTAACCAAAGACAAAAATAGATCCAATAGTAATGTATTGAGTAGGTATGTTAAACAAAAGGAAAAAGGAGGGGTGAGGGTGGGGCAGGAGTGACAGCTCTGTTGAACTCTCAAAACTAAGAAAAACAGAGCAACAAAATATGTTGGCATTCATAATTTCATATAATCTCTCGTGATGTCATTCAATTAAAATAAGCTGCATAATTGGAAAGTGAACTTGAAATCCAATAAAAGAACATCTGAATGAGGGGATATACCAGAAGATTTCAGGCTTTCCAGTAGGATTGTAAAGCACAGCTTCATAGAATCTATTCTCTTGCTGTGGACCTTCTGATGCTGAGTTGAGATACGGGTGATAAAGAACAGAAATGGTCTCAACAAATTGTTTGAAATCCAATTTGCTGTCATCACACCAGTATAATGATTCACCGCTATCTCCCATTCCTGCTGAAGCTGCAGGGAAATCATCTTTGTGACCTTGAAGCGCCTCCATACTCTCTTTTTAACATTAAGAAAGAGCTGTTATTTCTCCATTTTGATACAAGCATGAATGAAAATTATAAAGATACTAAAAAATTGTAGTTACCAACATTATAGTGTTGAGTTTACTGAAAAGTAGGCCTCAAATATACAAATTTTTCTTTTGAATGATTTTAAGTTCATTGTTTCATTTATTGAACAAAATAACATCAAGCATTGTCATCTAAAAGATTAAGTAAATTATACTAAGAAAATCTGGACACTATTACATTTCACTTGGTAACACATTGCTTCTCTAAGCATTCAAGAATGACACTGAATAACAGCTCCCAAACACAAAAGCTGGCATAAAAGGGAAGTCACAAGACTGGCTCCATAGTGGGGTCTAGGGAAGGTAAGATAAGATATACACATAGTCATGAGCGGTTGTTTCCACAACCAGAACTCATGACCATGAGAACACATCAGGCTGCAATTATTTTCCATTGTACCAAGGTTCATTAAGAAGCATGGACAACTTCTAAATGGTAGCCATGTTGTAATAGACTATATCAACTTAAGGTCTATCATTCCTCCATATACTTTTAGCTAATCTGTTAGAATTACAACTGATTGTTGTAACTGCTTTATAGCCAACTTCACCTAGTGGGATAAGGCTTTGTTGTTGTTGTAACTGCTTTACCAGATTTCTAAATGTTTACAGCTGTGGCTCAATCATCTATAAATATGAGAAATTACAGTTATGTCAAAAGAGAAGGATAACAGCTTCTTCTTCTTTTTTTAACCTATAGTTTTCTTTTCTCTCTCGATTTTCTGATAAACTTGCAATTACAATGTGGCAAACAAGTATCAATGGCAGACATTGAATGAACACTTCAAATGTTTCTAGTTGTTTTTTTTTTTTTTTTTGGTTTTTTATAACTTTAGTATTTCAAAATTTAGTACAATAACATGAATTCTCTCTCTCTTTGATTTAAGGTTTTTATTTATATTCATTTTAAATTATTTTTTTATACGGAGTTGACTACTATGGGTGCCAACAAAGAAATAATGAATTTATTCAAGATAATTATGTACTTACAAAATACCATCTCAATTCATCCTATTTCATTATATCTGGGATGTGATATGGTTCCAAAGGGTGAACTGGACAGTTCCAATAAGATTTCATTCTAGAAACTTGAAACTTTAGCTAGAACAACTTGGTACTTGATCCACGTGGTCGGTTGTAGGTTGATTTTATATATGTTATAAGTTTGTCGTGTAATGTAATTTGTAAAATTTATCATATTCTGACACCATGTGGTATGGTAATTTTTTAAAATCAGGGAAATCGGAAGCAGAGACGAAGAACCTGAATGAAGAGCGCAGCAGCAGCAGCTCTTTTTGCGTAATTGCGAAGTTCTCTTTCCTGAGAGACCTTCTGAAGAAGCGCGTCTCTTGTTATCTCCTTCACACTTGCTCCTCTCAACGATACCTGCACAGTGAAAGTTAACAACAATCTTTCCATAATCAGAACCGCAGAGTGATGATCAAAATCATAATCACTTGAATAATTGATTGCGGAGGCAAATCTGGAGATGCATTCATGCGAAATTATGGAACGAGATTGATTGTTTGCAGGTCAGAGAAAGAGAGAGAGAGAGAGAGAGAGAGAGAGAGAGAATAGGTACCTGGTGTTTACGAGGTGCGTCCATGGAAATCACGAACAAAGGCTCAATTCCATTTGCTTCCCCTTCGTATCATCATCTTCCAGCGCTCTCTTTTTTCTTTGCTTTATTTTCAAGTTAATTTTCGGAGTGGAAAAACAAACAAGAAGTAGTATGTTTTACGGTTTTTTGCGTCATAAAAGTTTGACCAGTGATTTTTTTTAATGTTATCGAAAACAAAGTATTGTCATTATTTATTGATCGATTTTTCCCATGCCCATCATGACAACTCTACCCCTGTCTTATGAATCCCCACAACAACAAAAATATTCCTAAAATTAGGCTAAATATTCACTAAATGTTATAATAGAGCAAATGAGTAATTAACGTTAAATTAACTAATTTACTTGAAATTAAGAAATTTGATTAATTTAATTGATTATAATAAATTTATTATAAATTTATAATTTTTTAAAATTATAATTGTCATTTATATCTTTTTTTATAATGGTTTGTCAATATTTTTTTAATAAAAGATATAATTGATACAATAAATATTATAAATTATATTTTATTAAAAAGAAATAAACATCATTTCAAAAGTGTTATAAATAGGAATGAAGAGAATAACTTATAATTAGGATATTAATTGAGAAACTAATAAGAATTTTTTTATTAAAACACATAAAATTATGTTGTTTATAATATGTTTTATGTTC
>PYAF01001177.1:3386399-3399303 GCA_007407185.1 Glycine tomentella
AGTATATTTTTACTTATCTTTAATTAATTAACATATGTATTTATTATAGACTGAGAAAAATGAAATAAAATAAGAATTATATTAATTGAATCAAGAAAATTTAGGATAAATAATTATTTTAATCCTCAAAAGTGTAGGACAATAATAAATATGTTCCAAAAAAATGATAAATTAAAATTTAGTTCCTGAAATAAGAAAAATATAAATCTGTCATATCATTAATTTTTTTTTTGTTAATTTTTCTCCATTAACATTAAGATATTTACATACAAGACATATGACTTAAATACTATACTAGACTAATATGTCAGTATTTATATGGAGAGACTAATATGTCACTATCTTTTATATGGAGAGGTAGACTCAAATTGTAGGAGAGAAAACAAATAAAAATAAAATTATGATCATTGATTTGAAAGAATAGAGTGGATAAAAGGATAAACATTGTTGACATTTTAGTGTATGCAAAAAATAATAAAATATTAGTTTGGTGCATTTAGCAACAACATGACATGGTTTATGATATATAATTTGTCACACAATCATGTCATAAGACACGTAAGTGAATATTTTAGTGTTAATAGAGAAAAGTGAATGATAGAATAATTTGTCGAACTTTTTTTTATTTTTAGGAACTAAATTTTAATTTTAATTTTTTAGAAACAAATTTATCATCGTTCCAAATTTTGAAGGAGAAAATGATTATTTATTTCAAAATTTATTATATTAATTGATTTCTGGAACATCTTAAACGTCAAATTAAAACGAACGGAGGTGGATTTGTACCTAAAAGGCTAAAACGACACGTTTGAAGTGGAATGAAGTAGCAAAACGACACGTGTGGACGACACGTGAGATGATGAATAAGTGAATCGGTGAGGCGTTGTTGGTAAAAGGCAAAAAGGAGAAGGGTAAAAACGGGAGTCCGAAAAGTTGCATGCAAAAACTCGGATATTGAGGGGAAAGTGTGAGGACGCTTGGCCTGAGATCGCACCCATTTATTACCAACACTTCACCATCATATTCCTCTGCCTCTGCCACCAAAACCACTCTCTTCTAAAACTCTTCCTTTTTTTCTTTCTTTCTTTCCAAACAAAACAGAAACATGAGTTTTGCTACCACAGTACTGTAGGTAGAGAAACAGAAACCACCTTGTTTCGGAATTCTGTTGCAAAATTAAGAAGAAAGAAACATACTCCATTAATGGGTGGTGTTAGATGGGGTCAAGAGTCATCTTCATCCATGAAACTCTTGCTGTTCATGGTGCCTCTCGTACTTGTTGCAGGGCTTGTTTCTATATTGGGTCCTAACCGAAGTTGGGTTTCTTTTGCGAACGCACCTGTGTTATTTGGAGGATCTGTTATTACTTCCTCTTCCTCAACTAGTAGTAGTGCTGTGACTGTCACCAACCCTTCTGAGGTGAAGCCGAGAGAAGGGTTAGTGGTGGTGGCCGTGGAGAATCGCGGTGGAGAGAAAGCTATCTCCGATGACACTGACTTCAATCACTCCTCCGCACCTCCATTTTCCGTTCAGGCCATACAAACTCCTCAACAACCTGTAAGACCTTTTTCTTCTATCATTATTATTGCTATTATTCAATCCTTAAGTTTATGATTTTTATTTTTTTTTGTATTTTATAGTAAAAAAAAAAACATTAAAGGGGTGGAAGACAAAACTTGGATACAGCGGTGCTATTCTCCTATATATAGAATCCAAGTTTTACTTCGGTAATCTAAGTAATAAAGAGGTGCATTAATTAGTAAAGGATTGTGTAGATTACCAAAGTAAAACTCTTATTCTGATTGGATAAAAACCCCTACAGTACCTACCTAAGAATAATACTAGCAAGCAGTACTATGGAAGTTTCTGTGATGAAATTTTCGCAAAATGTCAGATGATTGTTATATTCAAGAAGGAAAGAATGTACAGATAGAAAGAAAAGAATGTAACTAAAAGCCATTGAGAATGCTACTGACTAGAGACTTTAACCTTTTTTTTTCAGAAAAGATCGACAAATTTAATAAATTGTTTATTTTTTCTTTTGGGATAATGCCCGAATGAAGAGAGAGATGTTATGTCATTACATAATTTCACTATGTTCTCATTTTAAATTCTATTTTTTTTATAGTAAAATGTTTAGAATTAGGAGATATAATACCTCAATTTAAGTTATAGTAGAGGAACGGAAAACCTTGGGCTCAGAAGAGTACTACGCTGTTGTTGGTGTTTTGTTTTTTTTTCGGATTGAAATTGTAAAATGAAGATAAATTTCGAACGTTCCCTGTCATGAGTAATTTTAAATTAACATTTAACATAACCTTGCGATTACGTTTTCGTCTACGCACTGCTATCATATCGATATATAATATATTTGTTTTACATTTCATCGTTTCGAGGCCTTTTTTTCTCGGTGAAATGGAAGGATTTGAAATAATGCAAATTGCTGTATCATCTTTGATGTTACCTTGTAATTGTAGCCTTAGTGTGGCGATCCAAGGAGTTATTTACGAATTTGAGGATTTCAGACTTAAAAATTATGAATATCCTGTACTTTTGCTGAATAGTGACTTTGTAAATACGCAAAGAGATGTGAACTCCCTCCTCTGCCTTTGAGTTTTCACTTTTCGGATATTTTAGTTAGTTTACAAATTGCAATTTGTTTCTATAAGTTACAGCAGTGAACTAGACTTTTGAAGGATTACAAATATTGGTTTTGTTTTTTTTATCTTTTTAAATTATGTTTTGGATTATTTCCATTTTGGATAGGAATAAGTTCAATTTCTTATACATTATTCAACTCTTGCACAATGAACCAATGATTATGAAAGGTTTGATTTAAAAAGACGGTTGTCAATTCCGTTTTAAGACAGGGCAATAGACAAGGTAGGTTACGTTAATTTCTGGTGTATTATATTGAATTGGGTTTTCAGAAGCTACTTGTTAGGTAGAGCATTCTAAATTTCTAATTTCATTGAAATTAAAATCTTATCCATTTGTGAATTTTAAATAAAGGTGATTATGACCCATCGTTTTATTTACCATAACAAGGACGAACAAAATGTTTCCCAACTTTCGCCCAACGTGACTCCAGTGAATGAGTCTTATGTTCCACCAGAGAGGCCAAAGCTGCAAAGAAAATTCAGCATCTTAGATAGAACCGAAGCTGGTCTAATACAAGCTAGAGCTGCAATTAGAGAAGCAAGAAACGGGAATCAAACACAAGACAAAGACTATGTTCCAGTTGGACCAATGTACAACAATGCTAATGCATTTCACAGGTGACATATCTAGTACCAAATATACCCCTGTTCTATGTTTGTTTTCATAGTAACATTCACAATTAACAATAATCAACAAGTAATTTTTTGTTGTTGACAGAATCAACAAATAATTATGTACTGTAAGATTGCAATTCCCACTCACTTAATGGGCACGACTAATTCCTCAAGTGCCACAAGCACAATAACAAATAAAGTATATATTATTTTTATAGACCATGGGGTTTTTTCATTATAAACAATCCTGCTAAAGCATGTTAAATCCTACGAATATACTTTATTTCATAGACAAATAAAGAATATAATCGCTTTATTGGTTTAATATAATTAACTTATTTATACTTTTGCATGCGACAGGAGTTACTTAGAAATGGAGAAACAGTTCAAAGTATTTGTCTACGAAGAAGGGGAACCTCCAGTTTTCCACAATGGACCTTGCAAAAGCATATACTCCATGGAGGGAAATTTCATCCATGCTATTGAGATGAATGACCAATTCCGAACAAGGGATCCTGAGAAAGCACATGTGTTTTTCTTACCTTTTAGTGTAGCAATGTTGGTGCAATTTGTCTATGTACGTGACTCTCATGACTTTGGCCCCATAAAAAAGACTGTCACGGACTATGTCAACGTCATTGCGGGAAGATATCCCTATTGGAACCGAAGCCTTGGAGCTGATCATTTTTATCTTGCTTGCCATGATTGGGTAATTACATCACTATTACTTAGTCATAAACCCTGCATTAAATTGTTTATTAAAATAGGGGTACATTAAATTCAATTAAATACATAATAATGTAATATTGTACAAATGTTCAATTGTTTTTCAGGGGCCAGAGACTTCACGTTCCATTCCTAATTTGAATAAGAATTCGATCCGTGTGTTGTGCAATGCTAACACCTCAGAGGGATTCAAGCCTTCAAAGGATGTCTCTTTTCCAGAAATTAATCTTCAAACCGGTTCAATAAACGGTTTCATTGGTGGGCCATCCGCATCTGGACGTCCACTTTTGGCCTTCTTTGCTGGTGGGCTGCACGGCCCAATTAGGCCCGTTCTTCTTGAACACTGGGAAAACAAGGACGAAGACATTCAGGTTCACAAGTACCTACCGAAGGGTGTGTCATACTATGAGATGCTGAGGAAGAGCAGGTTCTGTCTTTGTCCCAGTGGGTACGAGGTAGCAAGTCCGAGAGTGGTGGAGGCAATCTACACAGGGTGTGTGCCAGTGCTCATTTCAGATCATTATGTGCCTCCATTCAATGATGTTTTGAATTGGAAGTCCTTTTCCGTTGAGGTTTCGGTTAAGGATATTCCCAGATTGAAGGAGATTCTGTTGAGTATTTCTCCAAGGCAGTATATAAGAATGAAGAGGAGAGTAGGAGTAGTTAGGAGGCACTTTGAGGTACACTCTCCTCCCAAAAGATACGATGTCTTCCATATGATCCTTCATTCTGTGTGGCTTAGAAGGTTGAACTTTAGAGTCCACGATGACCAATAATAACTCGTAGATTATTACCGCCAGTAACGTATTTATTTCCGATTTGTTTGGCAATGTAAGATGGTGTGAATGTGTGATTCTTTTCCGTCCTGTAAAAAATTCTCAGAAGTAAAAATAAAATTATGTTTTTCCATATTCCGGATCCGTGTCATTGTCCGTTATTTACTACTAGTTACTACTGTTTGGACAACAAATGTTTACATGTCTTATAAAATCTAAGGATGGATTGGATTGGGATTTTAAAGAATTTTAAAATATTTTATTTTATAATCAATCAAGATATATTGTGGTATTTAATTAAATTTTTTTAATTAGGATAACAAAATTCTGTGATATTTAATTATGATTTTTATAATTTATAAAAAAATTGGTATTAGAATATATGAATTTTGATAAATTATTTTTTAAAAAGGATTTTGAAGAATTTAATTATATTTTAATATAAAATGTCTATTAAATAATTTTTAGTATAAAATTGAGATAAAGTTTGAATAATTAATTTTTTTTCCACGTGGTCCTTTCGAGTCCAGCTCAATTGAGCTTTAACATGCCATCAGTGAAGTGTGAACACCATTTGGCATGCCATCATTGAAGTGTGAATACCATCATAGGCTCATGCATGCAGATTAAAAAAACAAAACCATCATAGGCAGATTTATATAGAGGGCTGCAAAACGAAATATCCAACCCATTGTGTGCAGGTCCCGATGGGGTTGTGGAAGATGGCGGGTCGAGTAAAAAGAAAACTGTCTAAATTCGGACCTCTAATATGAAGTTCAAGTTATATAATAAGTCAAATTTTATAAAAGTCAATTTTTTTAGGGCTTTTGGTAGATTTTGCGGACTAAACCCGCATTAAGCCATGACAGGATCAGGGCAATTCATTAAATTCTGCACCTTCTTAAATGTATTTTACACCTTCTATATTTTAAGAAATTTCAACCTATCATCTCTATCTTCTTCCTTGGTTTCCCTCTTCCTCTTCTTTCTCCCGTTGCCTTAGCTCATTCTCGTTCTTCTCTTTTTCCCACAACGCAATTCTAGATCCCATTTTCAATTCTTCTCTTCTTCCTCAACTCTTCTTCCCACAACCATCAAAGGTACAAAGCAAGTCCAACTCGACGCAGCAAAAGTCCTTCTCCTTCTCCAACTCTCCACTCCACCAGTACATTTTAACGCATTCACATTCACATTGTGGACCTGTTTTCGGAACAGATTTTTTGTAAGGAAATAAATTCGATTACAGAATGACCATTCTGGAAAGAAAAATATTATGAAACACTTTTTCCGTAAGCAAAAATAACACTAACTAGAATGATCATTTAGGAAGGTACAAAATGTATTCGAGAAGGCTATTTCAGATTACAATTTTTGCTTCTAGAATGGTCTTTTCATAAGCCAAAATTGTACTTTTCAGAACGATATTTTCAGAGTATGCAAAATACACTTCTGAAAAAGACTATTCCAGATTGTAGTTGTTGCTTCCATAATGGATTTTCCGTAAGCTCAATATTGATTTTCGGAATCCCCTTTCGAGAATATATAAAATACATTTTTGAAAAGGATGTTCTGGATTTACAAATCTGCTTGAGGAATAGTCATTTCTTAAGCTAAAGTACTTTTAGAACAACCATTCTGAAAGTTTTTTTGGTTTATGGAAAGAACCATTTTGGAAGTTTTTATTTCTTATGGAAAGCTCATTCTAAAAGATTTTTTTCTTACGAAAAGGTCATTTAGAAAGTTTTTTTTCTTATGGAAAGACTGGATGCATTAATCTTTGGTTATGAAATGGACATTTCTGGAATGTGATCTCATCCACACCGAAAACCACCCCCACGAGACCCCAACCCCCAACCAGACTAGAACCCAAACCCACACCAAAAAGGAAGAAGCTTACCTTCGATGATCAAGGAGGAAGAGAACGAGGATGCGCAACTTTGAGACGAAGGAGGAAAGGGGCAGCCTTCGCAAGTGAGTTGGGGATCATTGAAGGCAATAGGATAATTTCAAACAAAATAGGGAGTGCAGAATACACTTGTGGTAGTACAAGATTCAATTCCCCAATATCAAACTAAAAAAGTCCTATTTAATTTGGGTTCAAATTAAATTTAAAACTTTAGTCCTACATTTTATTGGATGAATTTGGGTTGGTTCAATTGTCCCGAACTATTTTGTCACTTTTACATTATTGGTTCAAGTAATAATTTTTTTTTTATTCTTTAAGTAACTTTTTTTGTTCAAATCTTGTGAAAGACAAAAAAAAAGTTGTCAATAGAATTTTCCTTTAAATAATTTCAATAAATTAATTGAAATTCAAATTAATTTTAACACATCAAAGTCTAAGATAAAACAATATTAAATGACTAAATATGAGTGATGAAATCTTTAAATATAGTTTGTTGATTGAGAAAGAAAAATACCCGTACTTATTCGTTTTATTTCTTGATCAAAGGCCTTGTCTGTTTTTTTTCTTTCTTCTATAATGTGGAACGATAAAAAAACAGAATCCTTCAACAGGAGGGTTGTTTGTTTTATAGACAAAAAATATTTTGTTTATAGTAATAAGAAATACACATGTTAAGATAAGTTACACAAATTTCAATTATATTCAATGATGTAAATTAGTTCAACCGCAAAACTCTGAAGGGAGCAGCTACTTTATTCTGAACACGCGCCACTTGGTTAGACACGCCGTCTGTAATGTAAATGTAATCTGTGTGATGGATTTGATATTGTTTTCTCTTTCTGATTCTGATAGACATGGAGATTGGAGATAGTTCGGAAGATAGATGTCACCACCAAAGACCATTACTGGCAACGTGCCATACTTTCATGCCTGCTAAACATGGAGAAACATCCTAGCCCTGCCATTTCGCTCCACGTGTCGCCTCGATACAAATCTCTCCTCCACGTGTCACTCGCCCCTTAACGTTTTGTGCTTCAAAAGCGTATATACATACATATGTCCAATTGTCTACACATCACACCACCTTCAACAACTTGAATCAAACAGTGAAAGTAAAACATTGTGCAATTAATCATCAACTACAAGCAGCTAGCTAGTGCATAAGATCAATGGCGTCAAGACAGCAATTCAAGGAAGACAGAGCCGAGGCAGCTGCAAAACTCGCAGCGAAAGACATCGGCGATATCAACAGAACAAACGAGCGCGTGGAGGGGTACGACTTGCACGACGAAGCCAACTTCAAGCAAGCACGAGCTGAAGCAGCTGCAAAGCTGGCGGCAAAGGATCTGGAGGACGCTAACAGATTAAGAGACAACACTTTCAACGCATGGAAAGAGCAACATGAGCATGATGAGAACAAACCCGGTGTGATAGGGTCCATGTTTAGAGCCGCCAAGGAAGCTGTGGTTGGGAAGCCTCACCACGAGGAAGTTGACCACAACTCACCCGGGGTTTATGAGAAGGCAAAGGAAACAAAGGACGCGGCTGGTTCAAAGATGGGTGAATATTCAGATTATGCTGCTCAGAAAGCAAAAGAAACCAAAGACTATACGGCTGAGAAGGCTAAGAATGCTAAAGATACCACTGTGCAGAAAGCTGTGGAGTACAAGGATTATACCGCTGAGAAGGCAATTGAAGGGAAGGACAGTGCAGTGGGGAAGCTTGGGGAGCTCAAGGAATCTGCTGCTGATGCTGCTAAAAGGGCTATGGGTTTCTTCACTGGCGGCAACAAACACCAAACTAGAGTAAATCAATTTACTCTTTTATTCTTTTTAAAATGACCCCTTAATTGCTATATATTTGTTCTTGTTTAATTATTTAAGCTGATGTAACTGTGGTGCAGGAGGAGGAGGAGGCAACGAGGCGGAGTATGCAGGAGGTGAGGGTGCAAGATAAGGAGTATGGAACGGGACGTGGTACTGGAGAGAAGTTTGTGATAAAAATGGAAGAGTCGCGGCCAGGAGCGGTGGCGGATGCTCTCAAAGCAGCGAATAAGGCCATGGACGGCGATATGGAGGAGGAAGGCGTGCTTCGTGTCGAGCGTCGTAGGGAGAAAATTTGATTCTCGTTCTCATCCTTCATAATATATAATAATAGCATATTGTGTATTGTAATAATAATGTTTTGTTACCTTTTTACTTAATGGATCCTCTAGCTTTTATCCTCCTAAACCTCTTCTACTCTTTCTTGCATTTTTAATGTACGTGTTACTTTTTTATTTTTAGAATGTATTATGAAAACCGGTTTTCGTTCTCCCTACCTTTCTCTCACAAATTGGGCTTATGAACGTAGATTCATTGATTCTAACTTGTTGCCAAGGTCAGCCTAGTGTAATCAGTAAGTTGTTTTTATGTAAGTTTTACAAAATAATTTTAAATAATCAGACATTACCTAATAGGTTAATTATATTAAAATAATTAATATTATATATATAATATTAAATTTTTAATATATATTTAATATACATATAATTTTATTTAATAAATTTTGTAAATAATTTTATTTAATAAATTTTTTTTGAATTAATATTATATATAATATTAAATAGTTAATTATTGAATTTTGTACCCATTCCTGTAATAATTTTGAATCAATAACACCTAGTTGGTGTTAGCAACGATGGTATCTCAAACTCATGGTTTAATTAATTAAAAAATGTGTTTAACTTTAAAAAGAAGCTAAAGAATACTCATAATTAAGATTTATTTCATTATATTTTATTTTTTTCTTGAAATTATATAAATTAAGGTCATATTACAATTTTGTCATATTGTGTTTAATTATTAAACAAAATAATATTATGAGACGAGTAATATAATTTTTCATACTCTCATATGGGCTGATTTATAGAGCACAAATAATAAAATACAGATTGGACTAGTTCTAAATAAAAACATATGCACACGAAAAGTGTTTGGGCCCAGTAGTGAATTATGTGGATTTGATTTATATTTATATCCGGGTTAGTTATATAGACAGCGGATAATGAGAATCAAAAAGGGAGAATTAGGTTTTTAGGGTTTACACCGAGCAGCCACACCTCCCGCAGCAGCCATGGTTCTCAAGTACGTATCCATCCGCACTTTCATCTTCTTCTTCTTCCTCTATCAACTCTTCTTTTTGTAGAATCTCAATCTTATATGTAAATTTTTCTACCATTTCTGTATTTTGGGATAGATAAACTCATATGCGCTCAAAAGCCGATGTGCCTAAATGTTGCTTGTTCTCATTCCTTCTTATTTTTGTGAATTTGGTTTGCTTTTTCCTTTCTCATTTTTCTGCCGTGGTATGGTTACGTTTTTTTTTTTTTTTTTCGTTTTTGTAAAGTTAGTTGTAGTTGCGTTCTATAGGATAATGATATCCAAATTGAAATTGTATTGAACATTTTTCGTTGTTGTTTAATGGCTTCATTTCAGTCCTGCGACGCATTCTTTTAAATTTTGACCTAATTTCGAGCTGCTTCCCATAAGCTGCATACTTTTTTCGATTTTTAGAAGCATCAGTAGGTTTTAAAACAGCTTTTGAGAAATATATCAGACGCATTGAAGACTGATGAAAATAATTATTGCTAAACCAATCAGTGTCTTGAGCATTATGTTTGATCAAATGAATAATCATTTTTCTCATAAGTAATGTTAATATTTGATATTCCTGTATCAGAACTGAACTATGCCGATTCAGTGGTGCCAAGATCTACCCAGGAAAGGGCATCAGATTTGTTCGTGGTGATTCTCAGGTGACATAAAATATATGTCTCATTGAATTTTGGGTGGATGTATCGCATCATTTCAGTCTGGCTGTTCAATTTGCTATGATTTGAGCATTTTTAGTTATGGGGTTTTTTTATTTGTTACTAGTTATGATACTGATATGAGGGTTTTTGTTTGTTGAATCTATAGGTTTTCCTGTTTGCCAACTCAAAATGTAAGCGGTATTTCCACAACCGCCTAAAGCCCTCAAAGCTCACCTGGACTGCTATGTACAGGAAGCAACACAAAAAGGTGATTATTTAATTGTAATATTTTAAAAAAGATGAAACAATAACCCAATAAGTGACAAATATTATTGCCTTGTGCTTAGTTAGTTATTCTACATATAAACAGGGTACTGTGCTTAGTAATCCTGCAATGGTTGCATGCATTTGAATTGATTGTTTGTGTGCATGTCATGTGTAGGACATTGCTCAAGAAGCTGTGAAGAAGAGGAGACGTGCTGCCAAAAAGCCTTACTCTAGGTCCATTGTTGGTGCCACTCTGGAAGTTATCCAGAAAAAGAGAGCTGAGAAGCCAGAAGTTCGAGATGCAGCTAGGGAAGCTGCTCTTCGGTCTGTTTTTCTTTATTTGTTTCTGCCTACTTTCGGATTTGCTTTTGAATTTGTTATGGATGTGCACATAATCACATTCTCAGCCATTTATTTCCTTATCGACAAGTTGAACTTTATTCTCCAACTGTATATTTCTCACTTTGGAGGAGCTTAAGCTAAATCCTTTTTTTTTAATTCCCTTCATCATTGCTATCATGATCTTGTATTTTTTACTTTAATAACGTAAAATCTTATTTCTGTTTCAGAGCCTTACTTTTTAATATGGATTACATATTTATCTGAGTCTCTGATGTGGTGCAGTGAAATTAAGGAGAGGATCAAGAAAACAAAGGATGAGAAGAAGGCTAAGAAAGCAGAAGTTACAGCCAAGTCGCAAAAAGCAGGAGGAAAAGGCATTTCTAAGGGTGCTATGCCTAAAGGTCCCAAACTCGGTGGTGGAGGCGGGAAACGCTGAGCTTTTAGTTTTGTTCCTATTTTTTGTTAACAGTGTTTAAATAGAGTTGTTTTGACACTGCTGTACTTATATTTCTTTTGCAAGATTAATCTTTTATTGTACTGTTTTATTAAGCCTGTGTTTGGATCTTCAGAAGGTTGGTTATTGATTGATTGGATTTCGTCATCTTTGGTAGTTTTATATTCTTATGCCAATCGTCCTTTACGTTGTCTATTAGTATTGGTTCATGTTTGATTAACAGCAGAGATGATGATGCTTAATCCTGCCTTGGTTCATATTTTGCATTTGTTTTGTGCTTCATTTGAAGCATTAGCTCAATTGATTTCGTTTCCAAATTTGATTAGTAATATGATAAAGCAAAATTCTTCCTTTTAGAATGTGTTCTTCAACTTTGATCTTTTGATCCCTTTCCATTCGCAATATCGCATTCTTTTGTATTTTATTACTCACTTATTCTTTTATGTTATAAAATTGTAGAGATAACACGTGACGTAGTGGAAATGAGGTAGGTATTACTATGAAATGTGGACAATAATTTAGCAAGAAAATGCACAGAGAAACCACAAGGAAGGCAAATGGGAATAAACCAAGGTTTTTTCTTTTTTTCTTTTCTTTTTTTTGAGTTGGAAACTAAACACAAAGAGGAAAACGAAGTGACACTCAAAGCATCTGCTAAAACAGACAGCAGTTGGGGAGGGCAAGACGTCTAAATCTTCAGCGAGTTAGGATAGTTTGCTCCATGCTTTTGTCAGACCGTCACTGCAAACATTCCTTTCCATACAAGTCTTTCTTTATCATATGCATCACTATATAATTAAGTATTATAATATCTTATTGAGGTTATACAATATAAATATCATACATAATATAATTTTTTTTTACTAGACTTTATATCAAATCTTACCGAGTAATTACACTTCCCTTCTTTAAGAGATAAATATTACACCGTTCACCACCCCTTTTATGTTAAAAATTACACTCTTTCTTGACAGATTCAAAGATATATCACTCCACTCTAAGATTCCGTTAACTTTAACTTTTGTTCAAACAATACTAAAACATCCTTTACATTACCACCCCTTAAAGATGCAAATAGTAAAGTATACTCCCTTATGATAAAATACACACTTCTCCCCTTAATAAATGCAAATATATTTTATTTACTAATATATATATATATATATATATATATATAAATGATTACGAATTATGTTAAATTTAATTATATATTTTAGAAATATTTATTTTCAAAAAAGTATTTTAAAATAATTAAATTAAAAATAATATATACGTAAAATAAAAGTAAACACACGTACAAATGTAATTTTAATTGATGCTATTAATATAGTACTTTTGTAAATATTTAAATAAATTGATATTTTC
>PYAF01001177.1:3415269-3429123 GCA_007407185.1 Glycine tomentella
CAAAAAATGAGGGCTGGCCGGGTTCGGCGACAACCTTAAAGAATTTGTCTTTAAAACCTTTAAAAGACTCAGCAAAAAGAGAAAAAAGCCGACGATCACATTGACGGTCTTTACGACCCCGGAAAGAGGTCCACCCTTTCCGATCGGCGGGTTCTTTGCCTGATCGGTTTGTTTGGACTGAGAAAAAATAAAAGAATAAGGAAAAGGTGCAGAGAACCTCCAGTTTTTGACAAAGAATTTCGAAGGCCTGCATAGAAGCCCAGCCATTCTGATGAATTTGGGAAGGAGCGACGTGCAGGTAATCTAAGACCTGCATTTGGAAGTCGGTAAAGGGAAGTCGGACTCCCAACCGAGTGATTACGTCTTTATAAAATACAAAAGAAATCAGGCTCATTGCCCTCCCGGGTAAAGCATACAGGCTCGCCCGGGCGGAGAAGGCACACATGGAAACCCTGTTGATCCCCAAGGGGGAGGGATGCAAGGTCCTCGGAACTCATTGTCGAGGTGTATTGTAGCACCTCATGAGCAACCCAGGGGAACCTACCTGTCAAAGCAGGGGGGAGAGTTTGGGAAGAAGACCCGGTTGCGGATTCGTCAACGGTTCTGGCGACGGTTGAATCCATAGCTACCTATGACAGTAAAAAAGAAATAATCAGCCAAGTACCTGGAAGAAGAACTGTCAATGGATTGGGTTGAGAAGAGGCCGAAGTCGGCATGGCAGATTCTTCAACAGCAGCCGGCACCCCGGTATTGAAATCTAATTGGAATGAGGGGATAGGGATTTCACTGGGGACAGGTTTGGGGACCCATATGGGATTGTGACGACAGTGGTCTAATAAATCCTCGGCCTGCTTATTAAGATCCCTACTGGCTAGGTACATAAACTCTTCAATACACTTCGAACAATGTTCGTATTGAATTTCAAAACCTGGTTCGGCTAAGGGGTAGGTTTCAGAACCATCTGAAGGGGCATTACTGGAAGGGATGGGGTCCTTAGGGGCTGCCCTAGATTCAGTAGCCCTAGATTGAGAAGCAAGAATTGCTGCTCTTTGACGCGATGAAGACCCCAAATTGGAAGGCCCTAACCTAGGAGGGTGGGGGTGTCTGGGACCTAATCTGGAAGGGACAGGAGGTTTTGGAGTAGAGGCTCTGGAATTGCTTGGACCTGAAGGGGTACGAAGCAGAGATTTCCTTTTCTCTTCCTCAGGAAGGGGCAAACCGTAAAGCCAAAAGGCAGCACGGGGGGAACAAGATTTGCGAATTTCCTCTTCTTCCTCAGGGGTATATTTCATGATGAAGAAGGAAAGAAGGCACAAAGAACTGAAGAATGTAAAGGGGAAAAATGTGCAGAGAAGGTTGATATTTAGGGTTCGTATAGGAGAAGAGAGAAGATGCGAACAATCATAATACTAGCAAAAGAAAGAAGGATAATGAACAGAAAAATACCTGGATAAGAGGAAGGTGGCAAAGAAAACAGTAATGGCGAAGAACAGATAACTCCAGAAAAGCGTTGTGAGAAGCAAGGAGGCAGATATATGATTGATGCAGAAAGGGCACAAAGATGAAAATGCAGAAAATGTGAAGGGCAACGTGAAGCAAAAAGTGTTTTAATGAAACGAAACGGAAAGGGCGCATTAAACAAGAAGTGTAACCGCCAGAATTCAAAAATTATAGATAATAACTGCTGGTCATGGAAAGACGCAAAGGGACAAAAATGTCATTAACACAGAAAAGCAATGATTAAAGCGTGCAAGAGAAGACTGATCGAACAGGACACGTGGCAGGTAGGAGGAAGAGGACGTTCCATTCCCCTATGATCGTAGGCGTTCATTCTTCCATGCGTATAGCTGTCCAGGCGGCTGTGAAAAGACAAGAGCAGGTCGACATTGGAATCGACAAGGAGCAAGTGGCAGACTTGGTCAGAGGATGTGCCATATTTACAAGGGGCAGGTACAAAGTACACCTCGGTATGAATGGTGATCATCTCGGCTCGGATATCAATCATCTCGGTTTGGATGAATGTCACCTCGGCTCGGGTAGTAAGCATATCGGCTCGGACGATGATCATGTCGGTTCGGACATCGAACCCAGCCCTGCTTAGGTACTACCTAAAAAGCGTAGTCGGCTTCATCATTGATACATCCCGGCCATCCAGAATGCTAGAAGACCGGGCTGAGGGGCATCTGTTACGGATAAACAATATATCTTATTTAATATTATCTTCTTCCCCACGAAATAACCACCTCGAATAAAGGGGGAACAGTTACCATCTTCAGTTACCAGAATCTCCGCATATCAAGGGGAGAGGTTGCACGTTTAACTGCTTGGCCTGAGATAATGGGGCTCAACCACCCTATCGATGTCCAGGTATAAATACTACTTCTGTCATGGTGAAAGGTACACAATTCTAGCTCTCTCTTTTCCTTCACACAAGCACACACCGCACCCCCCAACGTGTCGTGTTTACTGTGCTGTGATCTTCTTCCTTGAGTTGCTTCGTTTCCATAAGCTTCTTAAGAGAGAGAGAGTTTGATCCAACATAAAATCACCCAACACCACTTGTTGGACATTCCTGTTCTCGTTGAGCAGAACACCTGCTAAACAATATATATATATATATATATAAACTGGTTTCTAAAATTTAGTTGCAACATTTTATTGAACCATTTAATTGATATTAAAATTTTTAAGAGGATTTTTTTTTTTTTGAAAAGCAAAATATATATTTATAACTATCAGGAAGGGCTATCTACTGCCCAAGGTGTATAGAGATGGCTATACAAAGTTTTAAGAGAATATATTAGATGTATGTTAGGAAAGTTAAATTCACCTCTTCATTAGATAGAAGAGCATTCAAAATTAAGGAGTGGGGGAGAGTGGATACACAAAGAAACAAATAATTTTACACATTTTTTTATCCAGATAGGGCTATATATTTTCCTTCTTGTCTTTTTTTCCTTTAAATTTTCGTACTACGTACAACAGGTTTAATTATATTAATTCATTCAAAAGAAAGGGATGAATACAAGTAGGAATAGTCTCAAACTTTTGCGAGCTAGCAAAGAATCTAGACGTTCTTATCGAAAAATGAAAAATTCAATTAACTTACCTACTAATAAAACTCATATAGTTAAGAGTCATTACAGAAAATATAGCCTTCCTACATTTTGACAAAATGCAACCAAACTCAGAATTAATTAGATGTTTTATCATAAACCATACCATCTAAATTAAAACCTGTCTTATCTTCTTGTCCCTCTATTTGTAATATAATAGTTTGTGGAAAAATATTGTACAAATACAATTTGTCTACGTTCATTAAGCATTATACGTTCTATATGAGGATAGTTGGAAGGTTAGTATTGAATAAGGAGGTGGTTGTGTTGTGACCTTGTGGGAAGTCAATGAGTACCATCGAAAGTAACAAAGTATTACTGCACCGAAGCTTTGCCTAAACCAAACTGTTTACTTCACTAATTAAATACTAATTACCCTTGAAGCAGCCGGGGACAAATTAATGTAACTAACATATCTATAGTTAGAACTTAACTCGAGCCCCACCTTTTGTTGAGCTTGTTAATTATGACAAAGCCCAATGATGATCTAGTTACTTTCTATTTCCACACGTTAAAAAAATAATAAACAAATAATTTTTCTAATTATATAATGAATAAATAGATAAAAATATAATAAACGAATTTTGTATTTTTAAAGCAATGATTATTTTTAACAATTTTTTTTAGTTCCTTAACCTATACATCATCATTCCTTAAACAAATAATATTTTTTTAGTACCAAGGAAGACAGATTTAAATAATTAAAGCTCAAGGTAAAG
The DNA here is from genome assembly GCA_007407185.1 of Glycine tomentella. NCBI lineage: Eukaryota > Viridiplantae > Streptophyta > Magnoliopsida > Fabales > Fabaceae > Glycine > Glycine tomentella. The sequence goes on from PYAF01001177.1 coordinate 3,419,105, forward strand.
AAACTGCAAAACCATAAAAACCTAAGTATACCTACAAGATAGGTAGAGACTAGAGAGCTTCTTCGAGATCTTGAGAGTGGTCCTGTTTACGTGTGTTTGCCTGAAGAAGATGGCCATGAACTACACACACATTTGTAGCTAGGTAGCTATACTCATGCAGAAGAAATTTGAAACATTGAATTAAAGTGTTAAACTGATGCCTTATTTAGAACATAATTTGGCTTTGACCTTTAAGATTTGTATATGTGTGGTCCTGAACGTGTTGGATAACATTGTAAATGCATTATGCATGTGATGAGTGAACTTTATTCAGTAGCTCGCTAGTAAAAATGTTTCACTGAGAGGAATTTCTAAAACTACGTCACTAACCCTAGCTACCACACATAAGTGATATAAATAACTCACTATATCTAACAGGCCTAAGAAATATATAGTTTTGAAAAACTGAAACAGAAGCAAAAGGCAACAACTATATGTGACTCTACGTAAACGGCGCCGAACATGGTCATGGACCACTACGTGGGTAGTTGTTGTTACTTTGCCTCATCCAAATAACATAGTGCATAGAGATTCTAGCTAGAGAAGATCAAGGTCCTCCTAAGTGCTGTTATTTGCAACTTTAATATATATGTATGCGTAGATAATCCTATACAATGGTCTAACCACTAATGTCTAATAGTATTAGCATGATTTTAAATTACAGTTGCCGATTACATTACTTGAAGTAAAAAATAAATAAAAAATATTATAAATAATTATGGAAAAATGTGATTGCAGTTGCACTTAGATTAAGTTAAAATATGTTTGATATTGCGGTCACAATTATGATTGTCATGAGTATTAGTAAATATATAACCCATTGAAGAAAATGTAGAAAGGACCTAAACCACGACTACCGACAATACTCAAAAGAAAATTGAAGTTAAAAATAACGAGGACATATGTTATCCCTATTTTTGCCTTTTGCAATTGTAGGGGCTGGGGGTTCCCAGATATAGAGTATGACATAATTATGTATGGTATATATCTTCCTTCTCCCTCATCTTTCCCACAATATGTATCTGCTCGTTAATTTCTCTGGCCTGACCCAAAACACGGGTTCAGTATGATCTTGAATATTTATTCTCCTGTTGCTTCCTCCCCTTCTCTGCCATGCAATGAAACTATATATAAGAAAGTCTTTTTTACTTCCAACACTTGTCCTCGGTTAGGTAGCTCGTTTAATTCTCATAGTCTAATTCATTTTTTTCTGAGAATTTATTTAATTAAAAAGTTAAATTTGAAACTATTTAATAAACATTTATAGGCTTAACAAATTAGTCTATTTAAGTTAATATTGTTTTTTTTATTGCCTATTATAAATCTCGGTCCAAAAGTCTAGTTGTCTTTAATAAGATTTTTTTTTAACAACGTTTTTTTCCAGCTTACAAGCTCGAGTCCAAAGTTTTAATTTAAGAGATTCGAGACCCTCACACACACACACACACACACACACACATATATATATATATATATATATATATATGTACATAATGTTGGTATATTATCATTTATTGTTGTTTATATAATATTAATTAAATTTAACGTTTTAATATATAATAGTTTATTCATGGTGTGAATTCGGGGTTTAGGGACCCGAATTCACGCTATTTTTTTCATATTTTTTAATAAACTCATTTAGAATTTGAGGTCTCCTTACTCGAATTCTAAACATTTTTTTTTCATTTTTATGTTATTGTTTTGTAAACTTCTTTATTTTTTTTAATAATACAAATAAAAAAAAATATTTGGTAATATATTTAAATATGATATTAAAATAATATTTTGTGAACAGTGTTGGGATAGCTATGTTAATAAAATGGGGAGGGGATAGTCTAGGAAATAAAAAACAAAAGGTATAATGGGGGTAAAAAAATTCCCAATTTAACTCTTATGGGTGTTTAGAGAAGAAATTTTTACCACGCAGAAATTATTATTCTTGGCAATCATGAGTCTCAAGATTTCTAAAAACGACTAAAACTTATTTCGTTTGTACATAGTGATAAATATTTTTAATATATATATATATATATATATATATATATATATTAGAATACTAAATTTAATATTTGATTTTAATAGAACTTTCTTGTATATACAATTTTTTCAAAATTATTCTGTTGCAAAATTAAAGTTTTTTAATATGCCTCTGTAAAACTTTATTGTTTTATTTTTTTTATTTATCATAAAAGAATCTTTATCGTCTAAATATTTTTTCATTTTTGAAACAAGAAATATTTTATGAAGATATTATCTTAACTCGACATAGGTGTTTCCTTACTCCTATGTATTTTTTAGTGGAATGATAAATTAACGAAAACATATTTTTATTATATACTATCAAAACATATTTTTATTGTATATCTGAATAAGATCTTGTGGTGATAGTGTCGAACGTTAGGAATATTTTAGTCAAAACATTTTTTTTAATAAAGTGGAGATTTTAATAGAACTATGTGTGTCAATAGTAATACCTCTCAACCTTTTTATTGGGTTTTTGCAACTGACTGGCCCAATTAGAACTGAAATTCCTGGATAAACCTAGCAGCATAATTATTTTTCGTTGATTATAGGAGAAAATCTATATTAATTCAAAGAATAATAACTATATAGATTACAGAACGACATACCAGGGACCACTTACTATTTAAGATGCAAATGGCATACCAATTATTCAGCCAAAAACTTTAGTAAAGACTTTCTAACTCCCTAATAATTTTCCCCCTAAAAAAAATCCCTAACAATGTTAAATTCGAGGTTTATTCATACAAGTGTTCTGAATTTTGAATTATAATAAGGATGACAGCATTCTAAACTGTTATTTATATTTCAATTTTGTTTTCATTAATGTTACTAAAATAAATTTCCAATATCTTTTAAAACAAAATTAGCCCGCCATCTTTTTTATTGTTAAATCAGGTTTCTTTGTCAATTTTTCTCTCTAAATTTTTTAGTTTTCTTTTCCCCCTTAAAAACTCCATTAAATAAATCCAGTAGATTATTTTAAATCATTTTACTTTAACACATTAATCAAAAATCATATTTTATCATAAATTAAATGATTCCAGTAGTTTCAAGTTTCCCCTTTTAAATCCTGCAGAATTTTTCACATTTTATCAAACTTCTAACTCTAAATCACCAAGGACATAGATCAAATTGTTGTAACATTATTTCACCTTAATCAATAAAGTTGAGTTCGGATTCTGAAACCGCGTTAAATACTTTTTAAAAAAAGTCACTTATTATCGTACCTGGATTGAGCATAATTGACTAATGAGAATATTTGTACTATAGACCAAAAACAAAATCCTGGCACCTAGGACATACAAATTCTTAGAAATTATAATCCTAAACCCTCAATTATTTGTGGGTTGAATGCAAAAGGAAAATAATTTAACACAGCAAAACCATTACATCAAAAAGATCGATTCGTTGGGCATTTTCTTTTATTATTCGAACAAATTTTACAACAGCTCTGCTTAATATTGAGCTTAAAGAAACAAAGGTACCCCTAAATTTTCCATGCATAGTTCAACATTTGTGTCAATAGTCAATACCTGATGGAAGGAAGGTACAACAATATCAGGCGAGGAAAATCTACTATAGCATCACAATTAAGTTCAGAATGAACAGACCATCGAAAGCAAGTGTTAGCGAAGTTTGTTTTCCTGTTTCTGTATCCATCTCATCTCACAAAGGTATAAAATATGGAAATGACAAAAACAGAGACGGTGATTACATAAAAACTAAAGAGCACACCAACTCCAAAAATTGGAAGAAGAAAAAAATCCTAATCTGTGTATGGTTATTTCAGACTGCCGCTTCTCTTGCGCTCTCTCAAATCACTCGGTATAATAAATACAGAATCTACACAAAGCCCACCTTTAGAGTGTGTACAATCAATCTGTTTCATGGAGAATCTTACTTTAGTTGTAGGTTCTGATCCACTGACGATAAACTCACCCACCTTGTAATCTACCCAATGTCCGCGCTTGTGATTGCGGTGTAAATCATCAGGTTCAGTTTCATCCAAGTAGCACTCAGATGATGCTTGCTGACCATCCATGGTTGACAACTCAAATCTCACTGGTTTTATATCCCAACCATGGGTATGTTCATAACTGCAGACACGTCGACCAAGCCTCTTGGAAAATCGTCCAAGGTGAAGCCTAAAGGAGAGAGTATAAATATCAGCAGGAAAAGGGAAGCTGACCTCCCCATCCACTTCAAACCACCATATTTGCTGCAAATATGCTACAGTGTTGAACCTGAAATGAACAAATAATAAAAGTGTAATGCAATACTCAGAAAAACGAGTTGACCGATCAAACAAAGCAGCCTCAGTATCAAGCTTTAGATTGCTACAATTTGCAGAAAGAAGCACAAGTAACATATAAGCAGAAAGTTGCCATAATTTAACTATTTAAGTATGGAAAGACATTGAGAATTACAGGTGTCCAACTATTCATAAACTAATACTAGGTTCTGCAAACCAACCAAAATCCCCTGTTTATGTTTTACTCATAGAACGGGACAGTTTGATTGAATCAGGTTGAGTATTTCATGGATCAGTAGGGTCAAGACTACAAAATGAGATCAGCCCATTAAAACTGAACCAAATGGCATATAGTTGAAAGTCAAAACATCATTCCAAGGCACAAGCAATTGAGAGGGAGTCACACTCCTCTTCTCTAAGAAATTAATGTGCTATATTTAGTCCATTTTAATGTAAAGAAGCCTTTAAAGAACATTTTTTCCCCTCTATGATTCTCAACATAATTGACAGGTACTTTTGAATCCTTTACTATCAACTTTGGAATCTTAAATAATGGTGATTTTTGGGTAAAGTTCCAAAATAATAATAGTAAGAGTAATCAAAACTTCGCTTCATTTTCTAGCACGTAAAATTGATAACTTGAAAACCAACTGTTGGTGACACTAAGTAGAGAAGTTTAATAAGTTTAAAGGGCATATATCAAAATGTTTTCAACAAAGAGACCCCTCCCCCAAATATGTTGGACCAAGATAATTTGCTTTTCTATGGGAGGAAAAGAATGTTTAGAATTTAGCTGAGGATGCCTTTGACTGGCTGCCTGCACAGGACAATATAGTAATAGGGATGCCAAGTAGTCCATACTCTATACCATAGCGAGCTTTACATAACATTTGAACCAAATAAAAGTACAAACCAAGTCAAGTAACTCACAGGGTCACTTGGTTTGGGTGGCCAACAACACAAGCAACATGGAAATTTTCAGATAGCATCTTTGTAATTCCCAGGTAAGATTTTACACCAACAAACTCCAAGCCACAGAGACTGATATTTGATTGTTTTATTTAACATGAATTACATTATGCTCGGTATCAATTATCAAAGCCTCGTTGATGATCATGTACATTCCTAGTCAATATACTAAGATAAGATGTGAAGATTTTCACTTGATTGAAAGAAAAGCCATATCTTGGAATGCCCATAAACTTTGATAGATTTATCCATCCACACTCATTATTTAAGGGCACTGAAAAGCACATATCCTTCAAATAAATCAAAGGGGGTGATTCCTGGAGCATGGTTAAGGTGATCAAGTGCCAGCAATTGCAAAAAACTTTACCTCTAAAGCCAATTAATATGACTTTGTAAGCAAAATAACATGAAATGAATATGTATCCCACAGACGACTTGCATACAAACTGAAGTAATACAAAATCACTGACTTTCTCCACACATTGCAAAAGCATAAATAGTTGATCTAAGGAATGCATAAAAAGGTAAACCTGTCAAACACACTATACCAGTATACCACCAAATTACCCCATTCTTCAAGTAATATTGGAAAAGCAAAATAATTATATTACCATTGCTTTTCATGATACCAAAGCACATTTTTACTTACCACTTGAGTACAGCACTGTCAACAAGGCCACCTGTGTCATACACTTGATAGTGGCATGTAAAAACATTTAAACAACAAAACAAACACACCACTTTTATATCATATCAATGAATTTACGCGATTGGAAGCAAAACAAATGAATCTCAATCCTCAAAGCATTCTGTGGACATGTGCAGCACTCCACACCTTTGATTCCCACAACCTATCTACTTGCCAAAATTCCCCACCCTAACATTACAGTATGGCTGTTAGGTAGCAGTTAGTTATTATAGGGCAGATAGTCAGGAGTTGCCTACAAATATGAAGGGTCGAGAAGGAAAGGAGTTCTCATTGTATTGGGGGAGAAGTCTTCGGGAGAGAACGAGGTCTCTCTAATACCTAGAGTGTAACACTATTTTCCATCAATAAAGATCATTTTCGTCTACAATCTTGTTCAGTTTCTCACCCTTCAATTCTTTTGATTTTGGCAGAATCTAGTCCAGCAATCATGCACAAACAAAAAACATGTCCCCTTCTTCTAGTATACGACGACTAAGGCCTCACACAAGTATACAAGCAACATCCAATAATCCATATAAGCCTGCCATCTTACAATATGCTCAGCAGAAGCCTGTAGCATGGGTTTTCAAAACCTCGACCTCAAATATCAGCAGAATCACGATTCCTCTAAAGTTAGCAGGCCCTAAGTTCCCACATCACATTCATCTCAAGTAAACTAAAAGCAATGCCACAAATTACCTAACCCTACATCACCACAACATAATTCAAAGTAAACTACAGGTTCTGAAAACCTAACCTAGATTCTTCAGTAGGAACCCAAGTCCAGTATCTGCGGTCATCAATTCCAGTAATAGACATCGCCTTCGCCGAAATTGACATGCAAACTCTTCCGGTAACCCTATCCAGCCACACTTCCTGCAAACCCCTCATCCATCAACGAATCTCACAACAGCACACTATCAATAACGAAACTCAAGAGAGAGAAAAACACCGTACCTTGTTGCCGTCATCAAAGGGCACTGGGCGAGAGAGCAGCGCGAAGATGTCCTTCTTGGAGAGATTCCGGTGCCTCTCGGGAGGCATTAAATCGAGCAGATCTTGGTAGTTGCGAGGCAGCTTCGTCTGCCACACGGAATCCGCGGAGGCGGCGCCGCGAAAGGCGCGGTTGAGGCGCGCGAGGTTGCAAATCTCCGGCGGAGTGAGGTGGAGAAAGACGCGAGCGACGCAACTCTCCGGGATGTCGCCGAGGCCCGGAGCGGCGGCCGAACCGTTGCTTCCCAGGTTCGACAGCGAGGCCCCCATCCCCTACCGATTCACCCCTTCTTCCCTTTCATTCAGACAACAAAATTGAAGCGAGTACGGAATTGAATGGAAGTAGAGAAAGTAAGTTACTGGAAGAATTGCATAGGAATGAATAATGATAAGATTTTTTATTTTATTTTTCTCGTGAGGGGATTTTCCGGGGAAAGTGAACACGGGTGCAGATGCGGAATGTTTAGTTGGCTTCTTCGAGTGCAGATGATACGGTGTGCGAGGATGCACCAGGATCAATGCGCTTCACTGCTTCTGGCTATTGATTTTGCCATGTCTACCTGTAACTCAACCAGCCTACAAGAATAGGCTGGTAGGCTGCTAGCATTCAATTTCAGGAGACAGCCACTATGTATAGTGGTTTTAAAATTTGCCAACTCATCGAATCACCCTATTCTTATTTTTTCTTTTTCTTTTCATTATGGTCCTATTGTTCCAAAGTTATTCCTAAAAAATAATATTTGATATTTGTTGGAGAATGTGAGTATATATAAAGTGATTTTTTTAATATCATTTATTTCATATTTAATGAGTTAATAAGATTCCGATTTTAGACTACTTGAATAAAAAATATTTACTATTATTACTTGTGTAGATCCTTATTATTTATTAAAATGAAATAAAGATTTTAAATAAAAATTAATTATATGATTATGATCACTCAAAATGGGTGATACTTTGGTAATCAACCATATCTCATATCCTCAATAATGAATTTATAATTTATATCAGCCAAACATCCATGGTGGTAGTTAAAAAATTCCCAAATAGAAAATAACAATTGTGGTGATTATGATTATGTTATGGAAAATTAGCATAAAATTTAATTGAAAATTAAAAAGTTAAATAAAAGTTAAAAAGTTAATTAATTGTTGGAAACTAAATAACTAACTTATTATATTAGAAGTATTCAATAAAATTAATTATTGAAATAATTAAAAAATATAAAATAACAAAAAAAATCATAATACTAGAAACTATTAAAAAAAATACTTACCGAATAGTTGAATTTTTCAACTAACAAAAAAAAAATATCTTAATAAACATAACTTATATTAGTCAGGACTATGATATAAACTATATCATTTTGATATATGATCCAAAACAGATTTTAAATGATATTTTAAATATGATAATAAACATATTTAGGAAATTATTCAAGCTTCTAAAAAAATACTAAAATCAACTATAAGATATTAAAAGTTAGTTGCAAGAGATGCTAAAAGAGTAAAAGTTGTAGTAGAATAAAATGATTAAATATATTGAGAGTGACTCTCATAATTATTTAATATTGTTAAGATTAATTTATTTGAAAAAATTTAAAATGTATTTCATATTATCACTAATAGGAGAAGAGTACTGTACATTTTAAAATAAAAGGATAGGAGAATATAATTTTAGTATTTCGTAAAGGAGACAATTTTAATTTACCCTAAATTTTATTATGACAATTAGTAAAAATAAAAAGTATTATGATTTAACATTTTATAAATTCTCATTTTTTATCTTATTACACTTTTTTTTTTCATATGCATCTTTGGTCGCAAACAAATCTTATTTGAGATATTCTTGAACACTAAAATGTTGATAGTTTTTAGCAGAAATTCATACAAATTCACAATTTTCATGAATGATGGATTTGTTTAATTAAATAATTTAATTAAGTACTTATTTAATATTTTTATTATAATCTTGACAATGAAATACTGAAAATTTTTAAAATATTTTAATAATTTTTCATAAAATATTTAAAAACTAAAGAAATTATAAAAAAAATAAATGACCCTCAAAAATCAAATAAATTTTTCTAAACCCCTTTTAAATCTCTCTCAATTTCTCATCTTCTTCAATATTATATTACTTATTATATTTTTTATTTTGCATTTCTCTTAACAAAAGTGCTAACAAATTCTTATTAATACACTTTGTGATTAGTTAAAATTTATTAAAAATAAAAAAATTAAGAAAGACTCATTAAATATAAAATGATATTTGTTAAAGACCTAAAGTTTATAATTTTTAATCAATTCTGACCAATGATAAAGAATAATTCCAGTCCTTCACAGTATATAACTGCATACACTATACAATTCACATATGTGAATTTTTTAATTCCTATATGTAAATAAAAAATTACCAATTGGATAAACTAAGTACCGAACTTACGAAACCAGCGGCTGCGTTATTCGACCACGAAGCTAAGAATCTTCAACTAAGCTTTTTGGCTCACCAGCAAAGTTCTAAATTAGTTTTTTAAAGTCGCACTAATCAGAATTTTTATTCGTTAAAACTTTTCTTGTAAATTAAAAAAATCGTTAAAACTTTAAACAATTTCTATTAATTTTATAAAATATATTTTTATCTTTTTATAAAATAAAAAATAAATATATATTACCATAATTTTTAATTACTAATTTTTACACTAATAATACATAAATATTAAACTCTTTAAATTAATTTGTATAACTAATAGCATCTCCAATATTTTAATTTAAGTAATCTATTGTAATTCTTTACCTTATGTTAATTGGTTTTTATGATGTCATATCATAATTAAGCAACTCAAAGTCTTTTATATATATATATATATATATATATATATATTTTTAATGGTATATATGATTTTAAGCAACTGTTAAATTATCTTCTTTAAATGATTCTTAAATGACAAAAAATATTTTTTTTACTTATAAGTAACCTTTACTTACGTAAACAACCAAAACTTAATTTTAAGCAATTTAATATAACACATCATCTCTAATAATAAAAAAATTA
>PYAF01001177.1:3439014-3470785 GCA_007407185.1 Glycine tomentella
ACTTCCTGTGAACAAGTATTGACCAATGAAAATGGTGTCTCCCTTGTTCATTGACTGTAAAAAATCCAAACAAGATTAAGGTTAAACCAACTCAAACAATGCATTGGAGAAAAATAAAATGAGTCCACACAATATATGGATTGTATTAAATAACAAATTACAATTCAAGCAAAGGGCCTCTAAGGAATCATGCAAATGCAATTTACTATTTATATCACCATAAGCGAGATCAAAATCACATAGATAGCTGAAATTTACAGCTAGTTTTAGCTAAGCAATGGCTGCAAGTTGAGATTGATTCCAATCCAAGCAAGACCACAGGCAACAAAGAGTAAAACTGACTAAAAGAAATCACTCAAGCTAATATTCCTAGAAAATATGTAAATAAAAAGCAAGTCAGTCACATAAGATCATGATGAGAAGGCTGAAAACACTAACAAACCTTTGCCAGTCCATCAAAATTGATAGGCAGTATCTGCGAAGATGCTTCTTGTCCCCGGTCAGGAGTCAGAACAACCTGACCATTGGCCTCAAGCGAGATCGCTTTCTCACTTTTGTTAACAACCTGCATCTCTGCACCAACGGTGTCCAGCATAACCTGGTAAAGGCAACAATAGAGAGTAACCAACAGACACTAAGCTCCTTTCCATCACATAAACAAATCCCACGACACAAGAAACCTAACCAACAACATTACATGCATACACAAATTGTAGGGACATAAATAGACATTCCCCATGCACTCAGTAAAACCTTAATCCAAACAAAATAGACACCAAACATGTAAAACACAAGGGTTTCATTTCTAACTTCTTCCCAAAGCAATCGACTTTTTTAGAATGTTTGTACCAAAAAAATGTTATTTAAGTTAAAGAAGAAAAAAACTCACAGCACAGAGTTTCTTAGTAGTCTTGATAGCATTCTTCAGATTCTCCAAAGTTTCCTGATGATATTCTGGGTCATCCCAAGAGAAGTCGAAACGAGCCACTGCAATAAAATAAAATAAAAGTAAATAATCTCACAACAAATAAGCGTTTAAAAATACGATGAAGAATAAGAAAAAGGAGAAAAATATTAGAATAACAGTGAGCAAAAGGAAGAGACAGTGACATATACCTGACATTCCAGCTTTGAGACAAGCAGAAATAACCTCGACCGATCGAGATTTAGGACCCAGGGTACCAACGATCTTCGTCATTGCGGGAAAGAAATTCTGAAAACGCAAAACATATTAAAAAAAAAAAAAAAAGAAAATAAGAAAAGAATGTTGGAGAGTACTAAGAAGAAGAGACTCACGGGCTTGGATGGTTCCAGGATGGAAACCATGCGAATGGGTTCTTCGAGAAGTAAGTGACTGGAATGCATTTTTGCTTTTTTTTCACGCACACGCAGACACAAGAAGAAGAAGAAGTTCGATGAGCAGTGGCGTGCGTGACACAACGCTGTTTTGAAGAAGGTTTGAGGAATATGCTTCCGCTCTTATATTGCTTCTATTGACTACGTAATCGTGGATCCGTTTGGGCCAATTTTCACTAAATTTAATATTTAACCTAATTAAATTTAATTGATTTGGTTTGACTTAGAAGAAAAAAAAAAACTAAAACTTAATCTAATCTAATTCATTTTTGATGATCATTTAAATTTTATCTTTTTTCTCCTAAAAACTATTATTTTATATCATAATTTATTCAAATAATACAATTAACACAATAGGATAAATAATCATTTTTGTCCTTGAATGTGTAAAGATATGACAAATCTATCTTCAAAAGATGGAAATTCAAATTTTAATGTCCTTTTGTTTAGTGGATTTTGAAAAATCTTATGTGTTAGAATAAGTCCTAATTGAGAGAGAAGTTGACACTTAATAACATCATATATGCATTTAATTGGTTGTTGTTCTTTGATCTCGTAAGACCATTTTTTAAAAGATACTTTCTTAATTATAGGTTAGAACAAAATCAAACGTGTTAGTGTTAAATTATAGGTTAGAACAAAAACAAGTGTATTGGTACAATGGAAGAATTAACTTATATTTTACATGTTAGAATAAAAAAAAGATGAAGATTAAATTATATTTTATCCTTAAATGAAACAAAATTTGGGGTCTCACAAATCAGTCAAATGAAAATTTATTGACATTTTGGTTCAATGGAAACTTACTTACATATTGGTCCAATCTATTTAGCAGCCATGTTGGCAATCATTTTTATGACATTTTTGTCCCTCTGTGTCACATAAGTTTTTTCATTCATAGTAACGGATGAATAAATTTTTCGCACTTTTTTCACTTTCGGAGACCTAAATTTGAATTTTCTTCTTTCGGGGACGAATTTGTCAATGATCTACACATTTAGGAATGAAAATTACTATTTATCCTAACACAATAATATTATCAAATATCTGAAAGTAATAAAATTGATTTATTTAATACTATCAACATAATATTCTAAAATAGACTAATATAAATTAAAACAAAATATTCTTCAACGATATTTACTAGTATAGTTTGAATCACAACTATTTCTTACAAACTAATTTCTTGCAATAAGTTTTGGTACAATTAGATTTGTTGAAACAAATGAACAAAAATATGATTCATTAATATTATAAACATTTGAAGTTCCAACACTTAGAGTCTTAATATTAGTACTATTTAAAGTCAGACCAAACAACTCTACAAAAATTATTCGGTTCAATTCAGTTTTGACCGAATCTATACATCTAAACCTGTGACCCAACTCATACATAAACGGTTTTGATCGGTTCAATTCTATTTTGATCCAAATACATAAATGACCAAACCCAAACTATTCTGATCAATTTGGGCCAATTTGAATTCGCAGATGACCCATACCAGTAAACACTCATACTCTTGACCAGTGGCGGATCCAGAAAAATAATCAAGGGGGACACCAGTGACGGATCTAGAAAAATTTATATATGTCCGCACATTTAATGGCGGGGGTTCGGGGGCAGTGCCTCTGTTTTTTTCTTTGTAAAAAAAACTTAAAGGAACAAACAATTATAAATCATAATCTAAAGGAACAAACAAATAGTCAAACCAAATTACTAGTTAGTTAGTTCCCACCTAATTTAAAATTTTGGACAATACTGTTACTACATACACTGTCTTGCTCTTGCTATCAGCTTATCAGAATATTAATAAAGGCAACCAAAAGCAGTTTGTGCTTTTGATTTTTAATGAATATCATTATAAATAACCCCAAATCAATATTCCAAACACATCAAATAACCATAAAAATCATCATAATAAAAAACAACAACAACAATAACTAGTTAACCACCATCTTTTTAGGAAAATTAAAATCAAAATCAAAATTGGATTGGAGAAAACTGAAAAATAAAGGTGAATATGTAACTTGGAAGGCTGAAACTGGAAGTGGAAGGCCCGAGGAGGCGCGTGTGAGGAGCAAAGAAAAGACGACGCTACCGGGCATTGCCACACTGGCCGTGACTCTCGTGAGCAGAGGCGGAGCGAAGATTGTGGAATCGCGGGCTTGCAGAGTTGCAATCTTCAGCCGTCGTGAGCAGAGACGGAGCCATCAGCCATGGACATGGTCCGTGGTGGTGGTGCTCGCTAGTCACACGAGAAGACAAAGGCTGCAACAGGGGGAAGGGGAGCGTGAAAACGAAGAAGAGAAAGGGAACCAAAAATGCTCTAATATTTTGTCACCGGAAGTATTTTGGGAAAAATATAAAGAAAGAAGGATATATGGATAATTTCATCGACAAATTCAGGGATGGACACTTGCCCCCTTTCTCCTCTACTTCCGTCCACCTATGCTATTGACCATTCTTTTCTTTAACCGTTTTTCCTACCTATAATTCCTACTCCATTAAAAGAAGTGATTTAAGGGTTAAAGATTTGTTTTTTCCTTGGCTCAAAATTTGCAATTTTACATATCAGATTTAAGAATAGCATAAATTTAATTCAATCAGAATTAAAATGATCACACGTTAAAGATTAAAAATGAGTTTTTTTTACAATAACATTTATTTTATTTCACAGTGGATATGATCAGAAATACAATCAGGAATTACATAATAGAATGGGACCAACTTGAAACTCAGTTGCTCAAGCTAATTCATGAGTTACTGAGTTCCCTTGTTTCCTTACAAAACAAATTTGAAAATTTGTTGATTAACTAGCCATTTTTCTCTCCACTTAGCTATTATAGAATCATATTCAGATAGGCTTAGGAGCTTGCTCACCCGAGTGCTGACTAGCTACGTGTTGACAATCTGTTTGAATGACTATGACAAACACTAAAAATGAGTTATTTTTAAATTAAGAAATAAAAAATATTTAAACCTAAGAATAATGAGTATATTACTCGATTTTTTTATTCAGTTAGTACTCAGTAACATTAATTACATAATACCTAATGCTGTTTTTTTTTTTTTTTTAAGTTTTGCTACTTTAGTAAGTAGCACAACGCTTTTTTCTAATAAATGAGTTGTAATTTCCACCAAAATAAAAAAAGAAATGAATTGCAAGTGACATGAATAGTTTGTTTTTAGCTCTTTCGGTGCAGAGAAAGTGTTTGTCGTTAGTTTAAGGAAGAAAAGGTTGAGACGTGATGATCTTCTATAAAATTATTTTCCGTGTAAAATAACTCCACTGTTACACGAAGGACTTTTATTTTGATATGTGATTGTGAGGGACTTTTTTTCTACTTTTTTTCCTCTCACATTCAGAAGTTATGATACTATTTTAAATTAGGTTATATTCACGAGTCTTTTTTTTTCCCTACTTTATCCCAATTTTAAAAGTGTATATATTTCCCCTAATGTCTTATATATCTAAACAAAATATATAATCTTCTTATGGCTTTATTTGGTTGGCATGCTGAAGATTGGCTTAAAACTTAAAAACTAACCAATCAAATAGTATTAAGAAATATTTTCTCTATTTACTCTTGACTTTTTTTAGTACCTTTTATAAAAAAAACGTGTTCAAAAAATAAATAAAACTTCTATTATTGTTGTGCTTTATTGATTAATTGCACACGACACATGGAGTATGTTAAGATAATGACAGAGCACCTAATAAAAAAATATACTATATATGTGAAGGAGGAAGCAAAATGGAAAATTTTAACTCTTTTCAACTGGTTGTTTTTCTTTTATAGTATGAGGCACTATTGTGTCTTTTTTTAATTAAATCATGCAGTTAAAATTACTTTGTTACAAAGTTATTTAATTTTCAAATAGAAAAGAATAATAGGCTTTAGAATTCAATTAAAAAATTAAATTAATTCCAACTTATTCTTTCTAATTTGAATTAAAGGTCTGAACATTCTCATACCACACAAAAAGAATTACTACTATTCAATAAAAAAATAAGAAATATATATCATAAGAGGCTTCATTCCAGTTATTCAATTAAAAAAAATATCAAATTAGTTTAATTTAATTCTTTTCCAATTTGAATTAAAGCTTGGAACATCCCTATATATGGTACACACTCATCCCAAAAGGAAGTGGGAAGCATGGGAAGAAACGAAAAGCTAAGCTGAGCTGAGCAGCACATGGTATTTAAGATAAGGTGTGCGGTAAAGCACTGATTCAAGCTGTAATTCAGGGATTAAACTAAAAAATGTTCTTTACATAAGTAAATACAGATTGATTAATATTGTATTTGTTTATAAAATTTTACCAAACCTTGCATAAAATTTATTAAATAATAAACAATACTATCTACTAAATATAAAATAAAATTCACGTTAAGAATTACATTTATAAAAGAACAGTGTGCTTAATTATTTTACAAAAAAAATTCCTAAATCATAATTCAGACAAGATTTTATCTTGTAGCTTTGATCTAAATCACGACTTTGACATTTTCACTTCACACATAGGATGCAGATCTTCTGAAATGAATATAGAAATAAAATTAGATTTTAACTTATAATACAAATATTTAAACAAAATAATTCTATTTTAATCATTAAGAATCCAAAATTCAAGTGCAATTCTATTTAGTAAGTACATAACTTTATTGTTGCTTTGATTCTGTGTAAAATTTCATACCTCAACTTTGTCCATTCGCACCAGGATTTGAATGGCCCATCTAATTTGTTAGTTAAAGGTCAAATTCTGTGGGCCGTGCCTACCGGTCTCGACTGTAATTTACTTCTATTCTATTAGTTCTATTCCGTCAACAAATAATAATTATTGTGATTTCATTTTCTAAACGTCATTATTGTTTTTTTTTTCTTTTTATTGTGATCTCTTATCGGGGAGTCAAAACTTGAAAAGCATATTTCAAAATAATATCAAATATAAAAGAGAACAACCACTTGAAAAGCATATTTCAAAATACTATCAAATACGATGACGTTTTAATCGTTCTTAACACTGTTGTTAAATCACCGAGTTGACTCGGTAGAATCGGCCGAGTCAACGAGTTCACCAGCCCAGCCGAGTCGACTCGGTAGCATACTCGCAAATGGAAGCAGAACCGGTTAACTCGCGAGTCAACTCGGTTAACTCGGTTGACTCGCCGAGTTGACTCAGTCCATATAAAAGCGAAATTTAGGTTTTTCGAAACTCACTTTGCGCCTTCGATTTCTCTTCTCCGGTCTCCCCTCTCTGCTCCGGTGGCGATTGCGGTTGCGACTCCTTCTCCTTCAGTGGCTGACGGCGGCAGAGTCACCTGAGGACGGCGGCGCTTCTCACTTGAGGACTGCGGCACCTCTTGCTCCAAATTTCTGCAACTGTGAGTCTCTGTGTCTGCAACTCGCGACGGGGACGGCGACTCGCGACGGACGGTGGCTCGTGACGGACGGCGGCTCGCGACGGATGTTGGCTCGCGACTCTCGCTCCTTCTCTTCTCCCTCTCCGCCTCTCGTTCTCGCGCCCAGAGGTAGGTCTTCTCTCTTCTCCGGTTCTCCCTTTCCTTCTTCCCTTCTCCGGTTCTCCCTGTGTCGAGACTTGAGTCTGTTGATAGCTGAATCCTAAATGAGCTGATACTTGATACAATTTTTGAAGACATGTTTGTGTTTGTGTGTTGCGGTTTGCCTGATACTTGATACTTGAACTCTTTAATAGTGATGACTTGATGTGTTTTAATGTTGGATATTCAATTTATTTTTTTTAAATATAAAGTAGACTCTTATATACGATTTACGTTTCTACGGTTTTATGATTTTACTCAGCTCACCGATTCTACCTAGACTCTATGATTTAACAACATTGGTTCTTAAGAGTTAAGGACATTTTGAAATATATTTTATATTAGTAGCCAGAATTTATTAGAAATTGTAATATTTGACAAGTCTTGTAAAGAGGCACCCTCCGATTTTATAAATTTAATAAAAAAAATTATTGTGTTAGAGAATGTATTTTTCTCAAGTAATTTTATTTAATAATTTAGTCTCGTAAGTACTTTTTATCATCACTTTAATTTAGTCTCGTAAAGATATATACGATTATGCTTTAGAATTTTTATATTTTAAAGAATAAAAAATTAGTATTGATTAAAATATAAAAATACACGTGTTTTTAATTTAATTCAACTATCTTAAATTAATTTATTTAATAAAGTATATTTTATTAGTGATATAAAAAATATGTTACTATATTTAATACTAATTAAAGAAATTAAATTTCTTTTAAAAAATAAGTTTCTATTATATGCTTTATTCAATGGAAATTTAATTGTACTAAGAATGTGAAATAGATACACAACAGAAATAAGTTTTTGTTGTGTTAAAGTTTTACAGAAGAAGAAAAAATTAACAGAACGAAAACATATTAAGTAGGCAATGGCTCTTAATGAAAAAAAAAGCCAATCGCTCTCCATTTGCCTCTTCCACTGTATTATATAAGATGAAGGCACATGTACTGCGCAGAAGATTAGTTGTGCTTTTTAATTAAGTTGATTTATTTACACCCAAACTGAATTAACTATATATACAAAAACTCGGGTGATGGCCATGGATTAATTTAAGAGACAAGTGCAACAACAACAATATTTCACAAAGCCCAAATTTTTTCAAAGAAAACAGTAACTAACACCATTTTAATTAAAGAGCTAACAAGGAGTAATATCCAAGAGGGAGACAATGGAACTAAAACTGACAAGCATGCATGCATGAGACAAGTTAGTGCAATAAGAATAAGAGTGTTATTGTTTAATTAATCAAGCGAGGTTGTCTTCGGTGGTGGCAAGGGAAGGAGAATGCGAAGTGCGTGAGCGAGCCTCATCGTAATCATCTCCCAGAGGAGACTCTTCCACTCTGATCTCTTCAATCATCTTCACAACCTCCAACATGCACGGCCTCTTCTCCGGCTGCGCCGCCACGCACGCCAGTCCCACGTGCAGCATCGCCACCAACTCATCCTCTATGTTCTTGTACCTCAGCAGCTCCTGGTCAAACACCTCCGAAGTCCACTCTTCTTTCACCACCGATTTCACCCACTTCGGAAGATCCACCTCAGCCTGCTCCTCCACCCGCGCACGCGCCGGTGAGGGGTACTGTGTCGACGGAGCCCGACCCGTCAGAACCTCCAACAGTAACACCCCGAAGCCGTACACGTCAGCCTCCTGCGACAGCCTCTTCACCTCAACTTGCTCCGGCGCCCTGTACCCTCCCAACCTGGCAATCGCGTGAACAGGGTTTAAAAGCAGCGAAAGGCCAAAGTCAGAGATTAAAGCGACGCCGTTTTTGTCAAGAAGCACGTTGGAAGATTTCACGTTTCCGTGAGGTATCTTTGATGCGTTATACTCCGCATGAATCCGTGCCAAACCTCTAGCCGCACCTAACATCAAGCTTATTCTCGTGGTCCAATCTAACGGAATCCTTCCTGGTCCCCGGTTCCCTATATAATACAATACAATCAAGGTTGTAAATAAATACTTTAATCAAACAAAGTTTATTATGGAGGAGTAACTAACTAACCATGAAGAAGAGCATGCAAGCTTCCATTGGGGAGATAATCATACACAAGAAGCTTTTCTTCCTTAGCGTAATAATAAGCTCTGAGTCTAACAATGTTGGGGTGCTTGAGCTTCCCTACGACATCCATGTACTGTTCAAACTCGTTCCTCTCGCAGGGGTTGGCGTCTTTGAGTCTCTTCACAGCAACAGTGCAACCATCATCGAGCACCGCTCTGTAAACCGTTCCCAAGCTTCCTTTTCCGAGCATCTCCGCCGAAGCTCGAAGCAGATCCTCCAACTCAAACTGGTTCCGCCTATCGAAAAACACAAGCTTGCTTCGTTCCGTCTCAGTGTTCGTCCCATCACTATCTCTATCGCAGTTTCCACCGTTCCCATACACCTTCTTCTCACTCCCAGAACTACTCCCACTTTTTCTCTTCGCACTCTCGCTCCCCACCACCGAACCAGAGGTGGAGCCTCTGGCGCAACAATGCGCCACCGCGAACGACGTAATCACCAGCAGCGCCACGCAAACCGCCATCACGATCGCCACAATGACACCGGCGCTCAACCCTTTCTTTCTCGGAGTGTCAGGAACGGTTACGCTACTTGTTTGCGGGAACGTGCTCGGTTTTGCAGGAACGGTTATCGTGGTAGTCTCTGTGTCTGGCTCTGTTTCGGAGCATTTGGGTAGTGGGTTGGACCCACAGAGGGCGTGGTTTCCGGAGAAGCTTACATTGCCGAATTTGGTGAGCATGGAATCGGGGACGTGACCGCGGAGTTCGTTGTTGGTGACGTTGAGTACGGTGAGGTTAAGGAGGGAAGCGGAAAGGTCGGGGACGTGGCCGGATAGGGCGTTGTTCTGTAACCTCAACGTGAGGAGGTGGGTTAGTTTCGCTAGTTGTGCGGGGATTGGGCCGCGGAGGTTGTTGTCGGAGATTTCAAGGCGGAGGAGAAGGCTGAGCGAGGATATCTCCGCCGGAATCTCGCCGGAGAAGTCGTTGCGGGAGAGGTACAGTAGTTCCAGGCTTGTGCAGTTTAAGAGAGGTGAAATGGTGCCGTTTAGGCGGTTTTCGTGGAGGTCGAGGAAGCGAAGGTAGGTTAGTGTGGAGAGGGTATCAATTGGGCCGCGGAGGTTGAGGGAAGGGAGAGTGAGGCCCACTACTCTGCCGTTAGGGGAGCATTCCACGCCGCGCCACGAGGCGGAGCAGGCGTCGGCGCCGGTCCAGTTGGTGAGGAGGTTGCCGTGGGTGTCGGTTTGGAGACGGAATTCGGTGAGGGCGAGTGTATCATTTAGCCCTGCACCCTCTGCAGCAACACAGAGGATGCACAAGCACAAGGCCAAGGCCAGTGCCAGGAATATGGGACAAAGACAAACCTTTTTCATGTTATGGTGTGGGAAGGGAGGGAACGAGTGTGGTGGTGTTATTAATTTAAAAGAATTTCAGATTTGGAATTGGCAATGAGAACTGAGAAGGAAAATGTGGCATGATTGGAGATAGTGTGTGATTGAGGAAAAGTGTTGAAGTTGTTATTATAGGTCGTGGAGAGGTAGTAATTAAGTAGGACTGGGGGAATAATATGATTAAAGGCAATGGGATTTGGAAGGGGTGGGTGGGTGCTAGTGTCTATGATTGCTGTTGTCCTCTTCTTCATAAGAAATAGAATCAGTGACAAGAGCTTGCTTTTTCTTTTGCTTGGCTTATTATGCTAAAGGGAAAATAGAAAAAAAAAAAATTGTTGTGGTTCTTATTAATTGAACTGCTACTTTGTTCCCTTATGTTTGCAGTACTAATGTACTATGTCACCAGAAGGAATTTAGGTGCCAGAATTATCTTATACACAAGGTTAAATAGTGTAATGGAATTAAAAATAGAACAAAAGCTGAATCAGATACTTGTCAAATGTGAAATGTTATCTTAATAATTTTCATACCATGCAGTAATAATCAGCATTATTTTATTTTGTTTGTGTAATGTGGTTCGATTAGTGAGGCTAGCTAATCAATTTGAAGGCCTCATGGGGTGCCACTGTCTATGAAAAATTGAAGCTGATATTCTGGATAAACTAATTTTCAGCTTTTCTGTCCAAAGGTCTATTCACTCCCACTCTCCCACGGTCCCGCCTTTATTTGAAGAGAACTATAAAAAAAACTCTATATTTTACGTTACATTGGCAGGAATTGATCAATCAACAAAAAACATGTGCAACAACAAATTTAAACTAAGGAGAGTAAGTAACTGAGTCACCATCGTATATGTCCTGCTGAGACACAATTTCATACCTGAAAAGTAATGGTTTTACTTGGGTAGATATACATATTTCCTCATAACAATTCTGGTTGGAATTAATTAAATCACAAGTCCAACACCAAAACCTCAGCGAACATAATTATTTTCTTTAGAGGTCTTCCCATCTCTTGAACGTACATTCTGTGCTCAACCAACTCCAGAGTTCTTGATATATTACTGACCATATACATAATTCTTATCAAATTAATGTGTTCACATGTGCTTGCAATGATGCAATTGATAAGGTATTGAAACCAACTCTGGCCCGTAAAGGTCAATTATTTTAGTTACTATTATGGCAGGGTAAAAGGGATTCACTGTTGACCATCATCTAGTCTAGAACAACTCATCCTAAATCATTGTAGTTGATTCCTCTGCTCCTTTTCTGTTTTATATTCCTTTTCCTATCACTCATCAATAGTTTAATAATACCACTACCCTTTTCCCCCAGTAATTACGGCACGCAGAACTACTTAAGACACAAGATCCATACTTAAACAGTTATTTCCTCTTAAGCAAGTGCAACACTTTTTTTAAGATGAGAAAACAGAAAATTTGAACTGGCTACTTGCAACATGATCATCTTGTGTGTGTCCTGTTGATGTGCATGTTGTGGATTTTTCTTTTCTTAACTGAATTTATTTTTTTGAGGGGGGAAGAAGCAATTGAAATTAAATAATACCTAGTTCATTTTTTTATAGAAATAATCCTAGTCGAGACATCAATACTCTCAATGTAAGAATTTTTGTCTTTAAAAAATCAAATTTTAGTTTACCATGTTGTAAAAGAACTAGTCCATTCCGTTGAACCTAACATAATCAGGTTAGCCCAGTTTAATTGTTACTAACCAGTATCAACCCTTATTGCTAAAAATCTCTTTGAATTTGGATCTCACATTAGTTGAAACGTTGAGCTGTGGACCACTAGGCATTGACACTGTGAATGCAATTAATCTGTGCAACTTTTTACTGCTCATGATATCCGCAATTTAACCGGATGAACATGATTAATTCTACCGGACAAACTTTAGAGGCTTTCACCAAACGAAAGCGCTGCATTATTTGGTTTGCCCGCTGCTTCTTCTTTTTTCCATGTTGTGGAAGAAAAAAAGTGGACTCCGCTTTAAGTCATGCATAAGCAAAGTTTTTCTCACATCAGACCCTGAACTCAAGCATAGAATTCAATGATAAACATGCAAATGCAAGGGACATGACTGGAATTCAAGCTTTCGTTTCACGACAAAAATTGACCTAGCCAGCCAAAACACACCAAATATTGTACAGCAGTTATCCAATAACATTTATATTTGAATTTGTCGGTCCCCAAAATAGAATAAGCCCAGCCCGACACAAGGTAGTCCTTTTTCTTTTGCGTTTTCCATTTTCTTATAATATAGTATTTACTAGTTCTTTTTCATTTGAGACCTTTATGCTTCGTATTTTAGCGCAAAATTGGCACATATAAGTTGATCAACCCCCACCATGCACACCCTTTTTTAAGATTTGACTCTTTGAAAATAATATGTATTTATATTTATTGGATAAAAATGTAAAATTACAATAATTATTGATTATAAATACGAAAATAAATTCAATTTTTTTAATCAACATTATAATAAGACATTTAGTAGTTGGGTTAGGGCACGTGGATTTTTGGCAAGCATATAATAAGGTGATGGCGTGATGGGCAATGCACATGGGTGGGGGCAATGGATGGTACACTGTACCGGTTTCCATCCCCATTCGAAGCATTCCGTAGAGTTTCCACCAGTATGGTAATGGATGTTGTCGCAAAAAGTGAAGGAATGGTTTCAGCTTTTTTCTCTTTCATCGTGAACAAATGGTTATTGCATTACGAATTTATAATGACACCCTAAAGAAAAAGGGTTAATAAAGCAGAGGGTAGTCGAGGCGAGATTGGCGTTCCAAATTTAAAAGGAGCACTAGTTTGATATTTTGCTTTGAGCGGAACACAATCTTTTTTAACACAGTTTTTTTTTTAGTTACAACTTATGTAGATTGTAGATTGCATTAGTTTGGAAATAACATTCAAAGAATTAGATTCTTATTCACATGTTTAATTACATCTACATACTACATAAATTTCACCTGATGACAAATAGAATGTGTGAAAAAAAAATGTTAGATATTGTTTATCCTTGTGTTCATGAATTCTACAACTAGAGTCACCCGTCCGTTGCCAATGAGTGATTTCACTTTACCTATGTTGTAAAATTGGATTTGGATTGATGATTCCATTATAGTAAACTCATCCTTCTCAAAGGAGGCATTTTTCTTAATTTTACACTAGATATGCACGAGATTCGATCTGCATAGATATGTTGTAGTATTAACTAATTCAGTCAATAATTTATATGTTCTTTTAAATATAAAATAACCGTTTGGCATTAATATTTATCAAAATGATAAAAATGATTATTGATACCAATTTCTATTATCTAAATTGACAAAGAAATTTCTTGTCAGTTGCTGACGAAGCAAGACTCGAGAAAGCACAACAGAAGCAGAAACGGGCAGGATTCATGTTTTTAATTATCCTTTGAAAATCGGGCAAAGAACAGAATCTGAGTTTAAGAACTTTGTGCATAGAAAAAAGCCAAAGTTGAAAAATTATTGGGTATACATCATGCATATATAATTGTGACCAAACCAAGTGTTCTAGTAACTTGAGCTGATCTAACTTCTAAGAGATAGAGGAGACGTGCTTCATGTCCCGACAAAGAAATACTACTAATTTGCAAACAGAGGCCAAAAAACTGTGTCAGATTGCAATGATAGATAGATAGTGTTGATTTTGACTTAGTTTTATTGATGCAACTGCCACGGTTGAGCATGGATTGGGAAAAACAACCGAACGAAGATGGAAAACATGGTGACAAAAGCACAGTAATTTGTGACAGCCAGCAAGCGATAGAGACAAAAGATTGTGGCAATTCTACGGTCTTAGATTCTCTGCTTATTGGGAAGGTAAGTTGCATGCCGTTTCGTTTAACAGTTAGAACATTGATTTGATTTGATATGTATGTATAGCATTACTACAGTTCCAGAACTGTATTCCTTATTCAGAGGATATTTCAAATTTATACGCGAATACTAATTCAAGATATGTAAGGTGCATTCGGAAGGTTGAGAATTCTATGCATATTGTTTTTGAAGTGGCATTTTTCAATATTTCCTATAACTCTTTTTTACGCCTGAATATCAAATTTGTCCAAAGGTGAGTTTAATTGAAACTCTCTAAACAAGTCATATTGCTTTCCTACCCTGTCTTCTTTTCTTTAAATGGAATAATTAAAAGTTAATCAGGTTGTTGAGTGCATCTGAATTTTTTATTGCCTAAACCTTGTTTGTTAATTATGTATACTTGATGGCCAGAGTAGAGATTATGTGATTAAAATCCCAAATCATAACAAGCATATGAAAAATAGACGAGAATATTTCAAGGTCTTGAAATTATTCTGACCTTGAGACTTTTACATGTAACCTACACAACATAAGTTTCAAGGTTTTAAAGGTATTTAGATATGTAAGCATTTATTGATTACTCATCCCTTATAGGAAGAGTTGTGAAAAGTTGAATAATCCATCTTAGCAAAGAATCATTCCCAAGAGAGATAGTGGGAGAATTCTTGTATCTCCCTTTGAAAGAAAAAAACTTGATTACTATGAGACATTCATTCTAGTTGTCAAAGCAAGTACAATGAGGGTTATACTAGCAACGACAGTATACTTTAATTGGTAAGAAACAATAAAACCATGAATTTTTAAATGTAGAGTTTAACAAAACAATATTCATGAGACATCCTTAAGGATTTGTGAACCCTACGTACTCTACCTCAGCACACATGCAATCTTAAAGTTTGATATGTTATGTAAGGTTTCTAACTTTCTAAGGCATCCCAAATGTTTAATACCCTTCTATCCAAATACATACAATACTACTACCAAATGGGCAAGGCACTAAAACCTTTGGGGTATATTCCACTACTAAATCTTGAAAGTTAAATTAAAGGCATTGCAAGAGATGATACAAGGCACTCCAAGGTCACGCCTGTCTAAAATCTGATTACATTTTTTTTCCTATCACTAATATGGTATCCCAATGTTCAATACCTCTGTATCCAAATACATTTACACTACCGTTTGGGCAAGGTTCTAACTTCTAAACCTTTGGGCTATATTGCAATACTACATAAAAGTGAATTAAAGGTAGTGTAAGAGATTACAGAAGACACTACAAAGTCACGCCTATCTAAAATATGATTACATTTTCTTTTCTGTCATTAATTATGGAGGATCATTATGTATCAAAATAAAACAAAATTGAGGATCACTTTAGTTTCAATTTGGGCTCTGTTTTTCTTTTTTCATGTAGAATTTTCTAAAAGAAGGCAATGCCTATTGATAGATATAAATGTATTTGTATATCCAACAGATTAAGCTTTTGGGACAATTTATTCACGACAACCAAAGTCCGGTTACTCAAGTTAATGACCTGGAAAATTTTCCCCACTACCGAATTTTCATAATCTAAAAAACACTGATAAAAAAAGGAGATGCCTGCAGATTCATAAGCAAATTGATGATTATCATACCAATGAGTTTTAGTATAGTTGGTTGAACAGGAATTGTTGTAAACTCATACCTTTCTTCTAATTTTTATGAATAAAATAAAAATGATCGTTATGATTCTTTTTTAATTTTTGGTCCATTACTATAATTCATATGAGGCGGAACTTAACCGTGTGTTATATGGGCTTAGTAGACGAGCCATTATTGTTGGGCTAAAACTTGCAAACTCACGATTAAAATTTGTAATACACCATTAAGATTTAACCGTGAATTTGTAATTCATATGAGGCGGAACTTAACCGTAAATCCGTAAGAATTTACGGATTTGTGAATCCGTAAGAATTTACGGATTGGTGAATCCGTAAGAATCTCACGGATTCACCAATCCATAACATTTTTTTTTTGCATGTACGGATTGGGCAATCCGTAAGTCCAATCTGTTTATTTTTTTTTATATACGGATTGGGCAATCCGTAAGCCCAATCCGTTTGTTTTTTTTTTTTTTTTTGAAAAGTTAAAATATATTTTAGAAAATAATGGTGCAAGTAAGTATCTAATTTGTGACCTTTAAGTTATTAATATGATACTCTAGCCAACTGAGCTAATAGACCAATTATGTCAAAAATTAATTGATATTGATATATATATATATATATCACTAAATTTATTTAATTTAAAATAATTTATTATGTTAAAAATATATTGTATTAAATATACATTGAAAAATTTAGTGTTATATTATCAACATTAATTACTTTTTAATATAATTGAGCTATTAATTTATAGTTTAATTTATTATCTTTAATTTAAAATAATTTATTATGTTAAATTTTATAATAACATTATATGTTAAAATTACATGTTGAATTAATGCATGCAGACATATCTATAAATTATATGTAAAATTTATATTATAATTTACATATCTGTGAAATTATTCAATGATATGAAATAAATTTTTAGCTACAAAAATAAGGATAGAAAACATTAAAAATAATAAATTAAACTATAAATTAATAGCTCAATTATGTTAAAAAATAATTAATATTGATAATATAACACTAAATTTTTCAATATATATTTAATACAATATATTTTTAACATAATAAATTATTTTAAATTAAATAAATTTAGTGATATATATATATATCAATATCAATTAATTTTTGACATCATTGGTCTATTAGCTCAGTTGGTTAGAGCATCATATTAATAACTTAAAGGTCGCAAGTTTGATACCTGCTTGCACCATTATTTTCTAAAATATATTTTAACTTTTCAAAAAAAACAAACAAACGGATTGGGCTTACGGATTGCCCAATCCGTATATAAAAAAAAATATTTTCTAAAATATATTTTAACTTTCAAAAAAAAAAACAAACGGATTGGGCTTACGGATTGCCCAATCCGTATATAAAAAAAAACAAACGGATTGGACTTATGGATTGTCCAATCCGTACATGCAAAAAAAAAATCTTACGGATTGGCAAATCCGTAAGATTCTTATGGATTCACAAATCCATAAAAGTGAAGGGTAATTTTGAAAATGCACTGTTCATGAATGGTGTATTAGAAATTCTAATGGTGTATGTAGTGCATCCCGTTTAGTTTTCTAAGATATCTCTGCTCCTCATACATTTCTACTTGCACCTCCATAACTTTTAAAATCCCAGTATTGCCCTTAAAATGTTTATTAGTTCCTCTCAGCCTTTTGTACTTCCGTATAGTGGGTGGCTCCCTCACCCTCCGGCAATCACCCTTCATTCGCAGGTCAGTAGCAGAGTTACTGTTTGAGGTAAGTTTATAATTTTTTTTTTCAAATATGCTAATATTTCTAGATTGAATAATCCAAAAAAAAAAAATTGTGCTCTTACCATTTGTCTCTTCTAGAATTATTATACAAACATAATATCGGATTAAGTAATCCAATCTATACTAATCCCTGCGGCCGTGCCATGCATATTATTTATATATGAAAAGGTTAAAATCTACGCCCTGTTGTTGTTATACTACTAAATGCCATACATCAAGACACGTACCAAACCAACCTACTATACCCCACTAAAATTTAGCAACAAGGCATTATTGCAGGAAGTCAGGACACGTGTGGTGTTAAATGGAGTGCACCGGGTTTTACACGAGGAAAGCAAATAATTATTAAGCAATGAAAGATTTGCTCTGGGAAGGATTATGTCGAGTGATGGCATTGGAGGTGGCACTTGTGTTGAAAATCAAACACTTAAAAAAGGTTTGTTGTTAGTTTTGGTGAGGGAATTTTGATGTTTGTGGCTTTGGGTATTCCCCTTGTATCTTCTTCCTGTTTGCAAGTATGCCAACTAGTATGTAGTAAGATTCTGGCTTTACGGAATCAATTTATATTTGGGATTGGGTGCACTTTTGTGTACAACTTTTGTGTGGGGGAAATACTTACAAAACGAAGGATAAAACATCAAAACATCATACATGTTATGTTTATTGTGAGGGAAGGTATCAGTTTATTTGTCATATAGTTTTTATGGCACAACCTGTGCTGGTAAGATATACTAATATATAATAAATAAAAAAGGCACGTATATACCAAACTTATTCAAAATTCAAACAGCAAATGCTATAGCTCACGAGAGCATGATGAGTGGTGATCCTAAAATGCTACCCAGTGACCATCGAGATTGAAGCCCAGGCACTGACTGTCGGTGAGTTTCTAACCTATAATAACAAAGAAAGAAGAAGAGGATATTTTGGGGCTTTAGCTTTGTTTTAAAATTAAAATGGGGTGCAGGAAGCAAATGCCAATTGTGTATGATGTAAACCCAGTATAGTTATTTAGGTAGGCTCAACACAGTCCGTGCTGATGTCGATCTCACAGCCTAAACATAGGAACTAGCAGAGACAATTCAGCATCCGTATATAGCTAGATAAGATAGGGAAAAAGTTTTTGGATACGCAACAATCACACAATAGTTGAGATAAGAAAAAGAAAAAAAATTAAAGAAGAAAATAATACATATAATTTATACTGATTTACTCAATGTGAATTAAGTCTAGTTATTCATTATATTTTTTCACACAATAGTACAATTATATTCAAATTACAAAAAAATATATAGATTTAGAAACTCTAAGTACAGTAGTTATTTATCGACCCAAATCTAAACTACAAATAATATAATAAAGCACAAAGCAAACAATACTAAGTCTCTGAAAAAATGAGTCATACACAGGAAGAGTCACTATTTGGAAAATAAGCCATGTTTGTTTTTGGCTTAAATTGATCGGAGTTCTTATTAAAAAAAAAAAAAACCAAAATTGACCAGAGTTCAGTTTCCTATAGCACAATTAACTTTTGGTTTCCAAATAACGAAGATAGAATGGATTGAACGGGTGTAACTGACATGCTAAATTTGAAACTTTCAGCAAATCAAAACTGTGTTAAACCTGATTTGTTATGTTAGTGAATCTAGTTCGGTTTGTCTAGTTGTGTAATTTATTGTAAATTTTGATTCTTATTTTCAAAGACTATAAATAAATAAAAATTCGATCTATCAAATTGAAAGTAAGATAAAAAAAAAATGATAAAATTATAACTCGAAGTTAGAAAGTAATTGGTTGATGCTTTTTTTGTTTAAGGCAAAATAGTATATATATTAAACGAGAAGGTCCCTGTAAGCCACTAGGTCATTGAGACAATGGCTTTTGGCCTCAAATTTTTTTAGGGCCTAAATTTTTTTAATATTTTTAATAAAATACTTTTTATTAATTTGAATTATCAAGTAATAAATTATATAGTATGATATATTATTTACTGTTATTTTTATTAACAAGAACACAAATATTAAATATAGATGTAAGTATTATTATAAATAATTTAAGTGCAATTTTATTATTTATTTAAAAAAGTTAAAAAACTTATTTTACATCTATTTTGGACCCTACCTCTTTACTCTCTAAAAATATATTATTAAAATTAGTATAGAGTTTAAATTTAATGAATAAATCTATAAATGATATATATAATGGAAAAAAATGTTTCGGTGCAAATGTTGATGTAAAAATTATACATTTAACTTAAATTCTATTTGTATCAACCATTTTGTACTTATATTAGATTAATGTACATCTTTAATTGGAAGTAAATTTGAATACATTTTCAAATATGAAATCATGTTTAATTTTTTATTTGAATTCTAAAAATTGAAAAATATTAGATGAGAATAAACTGAAAAAATAGTATATTACTCTTTGAATTTTCTGTTTTATATATTAAAAATAAAATATTATAAGTATTTAAATATTAAATTTGGATGAATATATAAAAAAAAATATAAATTTTACTTTAAATCTCCTAAAGTCTAGACACGACCCTCTAAACGAGATATGGGAATGAATCACGAGTCACAAGTAGTGAAAAGAGCCGAAACCCAAAGCAGTACATAGAAACAAGCAAAAGATAAAGGCACCACATAACATGTCAGTTATCCTCTACAGTATACACCATACACGAGATCAAAGATGAAGCAACCTTTCAAGCCACTCATAAAAGGAGAAATGAGCTTTCTTATCCTTTGCCTTCGTCCATTTCCAACATCTGAAAATTACCACATCTCACACTTCTTTAACTCATAGACTGCAATCATAAAAGAGGTATTTGAATTTTACTTTCTACCAAATATTAGAGTGATCCAAGGGTGCATTTCATTTTTAAGTTTAAAGTAATTAAGAACTTAATTCTGCCACCCGATAAAATGTTTTCAACTAATTAAAAACTTAATGCAACTGAAATATAAGATTAAGGTTATCTTTGGTAACCTGTTTGGAAGATGAAAAATTAGTTAAAAATTAAAAAATTTATTTATTAAATTATAATCGGTAAAATAAATTTTTGAAATAGTTGAAAAATATAAAATAACTAAAAAATAATAAAATCATTATTTATTTGAAAATAATAGACAAAAATTTGATAAATATATCAAAGATAAAAAAAAGAAAAATTAGAAACTAACATTTTAAAAATATTAAAAATTATTGAAAAATTATTAAAAAATTGTTTATTAAACAGTAAATAAGTCTTTCAATTAGTAAAAAAAATTATAAATTAATTAAAATATCTTATCAAATATAACAATGTATAGGATATATAATTAAAAACTTAATTTTACCTCCCAATAAAACACTTCCAATTTATTAAAAACTTACTGTATCTAATTTTCCGTCGGTTTAGCTAGCAGTAATCTGTTAGAGGATAGTAGTATGATTTATTGGAAGAGAGGATGGAAGATTTTGAAAACTTCTGTGATGTGATTTGCTTATTAATTATATCAAGCATCAAGCACCACTTTGGAGGCTTGTAGGAATTTGGTCGTTTTGCTTACCTAGAAACTGGGAATGTTTATTGTTACGTTTGGTTTTAATTTATTAAAACCAAACGTAAATATTATTAAAATTTGAATTAAATTAAATTAATATTTTGTTATTGTAAGTTTTATTAAATATAATTTTATTAAAATTTATATATTTTTATCTTTTAAATTAAATTATATTTCAAAATTAATAATAACAATTTATAAAATTTATTAAAATGTTAAATTTTCTACAATAAAAATCTATCAAATTTTCGTTTATTTTAAAAATACATATCTTAAAAAAATGTCTAAAAACAAAAAAATAAATATTTTATAAATTTCATATACATAACAAAAAAAAATTGTAAAATTCAAGTCATATAACACTAAAATAATATAAGTATTATAGTTTGATTCAATTTTAAAAATACAAATCACACACTCAACTAAACTAATAGATTTTAAAAAATAATATTCAAATAAATAAAAAATAAATTTAATTCAATTTTTAATTTGTTTAACAGTTTTCAATTTTTATTTTAGATCCATTTAAATTTAAAAATCTCCCGTCAAAATACTCCATTTTCAATAACCGTCAACTATGAACTATCTCATTGCACCCTAGGACTCACCAAGCCATACTTCAACATTCAATGAGGTATTTACAAACCACTTTAATCTTGTCACATGTCTCTTGGTTGGCAGTAAATTTTTTAATTACACTAATTGGTATCAACTATGGTTTATTGTATTTAAAAACAGAAAATTATTTGGTAGAGGAATAAATAATCATAAACTGAAAAAATTTATAAAAAATGCTAATTGTTAGGAATGGATTTTCGTAAAGTTAACAAGAAACGTGACTTCCCACAAATCTTACCTTATATATATTTTAAGGAAAATGCTAGTATGCACGAACTCATAATCGTACGAAAAATTATACTATTATAAGTTTATAACCCTCCATCTCAAAGGCTCTATTTTTAATTTAATATTCAACCTAAAGTACTTTAACATGTGTTTTCGTAAACATCCGTGTAATCAACCTTGGTACTATATAGAATTGGTGATTTTTTTATGAATGATTAAAATATATTTTAGGTGTTTAATAAATTTTCAAATTTTATTTTAAGCTCTTAATAAAAAAAATATTTATTTTTTAATATTTAAAAGTTTTGTTTTATGTTGTTAGAAAGAATTTATTAAATGGCATATTAATAAATTATTTGTAATGTCACATCAATTTCAATGTTAGTTGAATATCATATAAAAAATGACATGTGATTAGAAAGCTTAAATTTTAAATATAACAAAAAATATTTTTTTTTCTCAAATACTAATACAAGAAATTTTTATTTTATTTAATGTCATTATCTTTAAAATGATTTTTATTTAATTAATATTTTAGTTCTTATGATACCAAGTTCAAGTTTTAATAAAAGTAAAATTCAGAAAATTAAGATTAATAAATAAATTAGTTTATTAATTAACGTGAGATATTTGTTTTTTGTTATATCTGATACCAAACAAAGTACTAGTAATTCGTTTGGTATAATTGATTATCAGTTACCTGAAACATTACGTGAGACATTAAGCATTGGGAGGGTAAACACATGCACAGAGAGACAGAGGTACAACGATGTTTATAATTGGTGCACACTTCTCATTTTGTCTCTCTATATTTGATTACATTACATCATGAATATTGTGAATTACTAAACTCTCCTCTCATATATCAACATTCGACACACGAGAGTGGTGACGGAATCTTCCTTGGGCGTTTATATATGCACTGAGCTAGTCGTGAGATACAGCACCAAATTTCCAACAACCCATTAGACAAGTTGGTTCCCAGAAATCAAATCAAATCATGGCGTGGACTTCAGAACATCCTCCACTCTTTCTCCTACTCCTGTCTCTGTCTCTGTCTCTCCCTCTCTTCCTCTTCCTCCTCCGCCGCCACAGCAGCAAAGCCTCATCCTCAAACCGTCGTCTTCCGCCGGGACCACTGGGATGGCCAGTCTTCGGAAACATGTTCCAGCTCGGAGACATGCCTCATCGCACCCTCACCAATCTAAGGGACAAGTTCGGCCCCGTGGTGTGGCTCAAAATCGGTGCCATGAACACCATGGCGATTCTCTCCGCCGAAGCCGCCACCGTGTTCTTCAAGCACCACGACCACACCTTCGCGGACCGAACCATAACCGAAATCATGCGTGTCCACAACTATGACAAGTCATCCCTCGCCCTCGCCCCTTATGGCCCTTACTGGCGCCTCATGCGGCGCCTCGTCACGGTGGATATGCTCGTTTCAAAACGCATAAACGACACCGCATCCATCCGTCGGAAATGCGTAAACGACATGATCAACTGGGTGGCGAAAGAAGCGAGCAAGTCAGAACATGGCCGTGGGGTCCACGTGTCGCGTTTTGTTTTCCTCATGACGTTTAACTTGTTCGGGAACCTGATGCTGTCACAGGACTTGTTTGACCCGGAATCCGAAGACGGGTCGGAATTTTTCAGCGCGATGATGGGGCTGATGGAGTGGACGGGGCACGCTAACGTGACCGACCTGTTTCCGTGTCTGAGTTGGCTGGACCCGCAGGGGCTGAGGAGGAAGATGGACAGGGACATGGGGAAGGCGCTGGGAATCGCGTCCAGGTTCGTGAAACAGCGTTTGGAACAGCAGCTGCACCGTGCCAACAACAACAAGCCAAGGGATTTCTTGGATGTCTTGATTGACTTTCAAAGCACCAACACTCAAGAAGCACTCAACGTTTCAGATAAAGATCTCAACATTTTCATATTGGTACATATTCATTCATTCCAAATAGGTTACTCCTTACAGGAATAGTTTATTATATTTTTGAATAATGATACTTAGATATTCTATTACTTTAAGACAAATATTAATTAGTGTTCTTAGGTTAAGAACACATGATAAAAAAATTATTAAAATGCATAAAATAAACTTTTTTTATATATTTTTTTACATTTTCCTGTGTTTTATATAATAAATATTTTTTTTCTTCTAGTTTCTTAATCATTGTTTAACAATACTGATCAATAAAAAAATTTATTTTAAACACTCTCATTTTTTTTTGTTTCTTTTTATATCTTCCTTTTTATCATATTAAAATTTTATGATAGCTATGTTTTTTTTCTTAATTTCTAGGTGTTGTTAGGGATTTGGAGTGTTTATTAAACTTTTTCCTATATTTTTATAAGTTTTTTTTAAAATAAATTTTCATTTTATAAAAAGTTGCTAACAATATGTTTAATGACATAAAGATAAAAATATGAGTCAAATAAGTTTTTATTCTCGTCAAATTTTTATACTTACTTATTTAGAGTATTTTGCTTATTTTTATTGTTCATAAATTAATCTATATGAGATTAAAAATGAAAAAAATTAGCTACTAAAATTATGTAGTTTGATGTGATTGGAACAAGTTTTTTGGCCAACGTAAATAAAAAAAGTAAAATATTGAAAATGTTTAATATCTCCAAATTATGCATTGGAAGGCTATTGTTTAGTGAAACTTCTTTTATGTATATAGAAATTTGAACCTAAGATTCCATTAAACTTCTCAAACCCCACCATTGATAATTAATTGATTAAATATAAGTGGATGATATATTAAAGTTAAGATTTAATTATTCGAATATTATTTAAATTTTATCATTAATAAAAATAATTATCCATCATATTTTAATGATTGAACTTCAAATTAATAGCTAGAATCTTTTTTTTTTATGATAAAAAGAAAGCTTAAAAAAAAACCCACCACCAACATAACCTTAGTGGTTATTTAGTCAAACTTATTGTAACTTATAAGTTATTATTGATAGATTAGTTTGAAAGTCCTTATGATGGAATGATGATGTATTATATGAGGTGGACAGGAAATGTTCTTGGCTGGGTCAGAAACAACGAGCAGCACAATCGAGTGGGCCATGACGGAGCTTCTGTGCAACGGGGAGTGTCTGTTGAAGGTGAAAAGCGAGCTGAGTTCGGTGGTTGGGTGCGGAAGAGAAGTTGAAGAGAGTGACATAGAGAAGCTTCCGTACCTGCAAGGAGTGGTTAAGGAAACACTTCGCTTACATCCTCCGATTCCGTTGCTTGTCCCTCGCAAGGCCACGGAGGACACAGAGTTCATGGGATATTACATACCCAAAGACACGCAGGTTTTCGTGAACGCTTGGGCGATTGGGAGAGACCCCAGCGCGTGGGATGAAGCATTGCTCTTCAAGCCCGAACGGTTTTGTGATTGCAGCAAGAAGAATAATAATATTGATTACAAGGGGCACCACTTTGAGCTTATTCCGTTCGGGGCTGGAAGAAGAATGTGTGCGGGTGTGCCGTTGGCCCATAGAGTGCTTCACTTGGTGCTGGGATCATTGCTTCACCGTTTCGATTGGGAACTTGACTGCCACGTCACGCCCTCCACCATCGACATGAGGGACAAGCTGGGCATAACCATGCGAAAGCTTGAACCCTTGCTCGCGGTGCCAAAATTAATTGTCTCTTCCTCCTGAATTAATGTTGACAACTTATGGATCAATTTGTTTTTTTAGAACCCAAATTATCACCACTTTTGTGGAAATAAATATTTCCTCCGTGGCAGGGAGGGTTCGGAATACGGTTGTTGATACTTTATGGTATATTTGTAAAGTTTGGGAGAATAACTATTGACACTATATATAAATAAATAAATACCTTAGCCCAATAATAGTTAATTTTAATAATTTTAATTAATAATAATATCATAATTTTTATTGACAGAAAATACCAATGGAATTAAATCACTTAAGTGATAGTTATATTTATTAATATTACTCATAATTTAATCTATACAAATGACTTAGTATAATGTTAATACTCAGTGAGTGCATTCACTTTTATGTGAAATGAGTGTATCACTCGTTAGTAAATTTTACAATAAATTAAGAATATAAAAAGTTAACAATTAATTTATTTCAAATGATATAATTAAGAAAAAAAATATGGTCTCATTTGTATTTTATATAAAATATTTGAAGTAGTAATAAAGTATATTTTGTAATATATAGAAGTTAATATCTATTCCAAAATATGAAGATAAATATAACTGAAGAGGTTGAAAAAAAATATAATTAGAGTGGGAAATACTAGTAACACACTTTTTTGGCCATATTCATTTATTATAATTTATGGAAAACTGCAAACTTTTGTGGATTTTACTTTGTCTTTAACTAGTTTCTCTTTTAATAATATAATTTTCAATAAATTTTAATCAATAATAAAATTTGTGTAAAAATGAGTATGTTGGCACTTTTTGAAGAGTGAAACATACTTATAATTGTGTTTACATTTTAATATTATATATGCATTGCGCGATTCAAATCGAAATTACATTTATGCATTTTTTATTCTTTTATTATTTCTCACTTCTGTTGGATAATTTGTTAGTATAATTTTTGTATCACAAAAGAAAGCTAGATTTTCAAACAGAACCCAAAAACACAATTTAAAATAGATTTAAATAAAAAATACAATTAAGCCTTTAAAATACATACATCATCACACTAGGAAAAAAAATACCTACTCCGTCATCACAAGCCTCTAAAGTCTTGAGAATCTTCTTTGGGGAACAAACAGAATATGCTAAAAACCTATTACAGCATAAATACCAAACAAGTTCATATTTTATTTTGGGGGCAGGGTGATGGGATGCCATTTTCCCATTATACCCGTTGCTTTGAGATGTGGTTTAATTGAATTTAATATTTAATACAAAAAATGTTTTTCTATGCATATGGGAGAGAGATCAAATTTATAATCACATGTTTAAGATACAAGAATATCTATTAATCATATCATACCTTACTGATACCAAAATATTTAAATATAGTTTCACCTCAGAAAATGTAAAAACATTTGGGTTGATGAATAAAACTTAAATATAATATTATAAATAGTATTCATATTAGTTTCTAATTGAAATTACTATTTTATTTCTGTAATTTTTATATTTATCTTGATAACTAAAATTCACTGTATTTATTAAGGTAAACTATTAATTGTAATTAAGAAAAACACCAGTAATACCTGACATACTAATTATAGCTAAATTTTCTCAAAATCTAATTAAGCTTAAAAATATTGCTACATATTAGATTTTTTTTAGGGCAAGTTTATTTGGGATCAAATTAACTTTTATTATAACAAATAATTAATGAATAAAAAATAGTATTAGGTGCATTAATAATTAATTAGTTTTTTATTCTCATGTTCAATGTTTAAAATAGCTTAGAAATAATTTATTAAAAAGTTTGCAATTTTTTTTCTTAAATTTCAAGTTAAACTAAACGTGCACCAAAAAATATAGTATTGTTTTTACTGAAAATATATATAGTATAATTGCTATTCGAAAAACCCAACGCTAGAGTGTCAACATAAAAGATCCAAAAGAAGTCTGAAAAAAGACAACCAACGTCGGGTTGGAAATGGAATCTCCTCGAAAACCTCGGACCTGGCTCTTTAGATCCCTTTCAGACTATGCGAGATAAAATGAATCATGCGATGGATTAAAAATAAAACAAAATAAAATAAACAATGAAACAAATTTATCGGCACAAAATTTACACCATGTTAATAACTTGGAGATAAAATAGCCTGTCCTTAATCATGCTGTTCTAATTTACTAAAAACCTTGGCTATAAGATTGGTTTGTTAATGTTTTCTAGGAATGACTCAAATTTATATTTAATTCATTGTAAATATTTATATATATTATTTTAGGATTAAAAAAATTTCACATTGAACTTTAATTAAAAAATTTGTAAATTTAATTATTTATTATATTAAATGATATAATAAAAGTAACATAATATTTTTATGACACTTAATTCTTTTTTTTGCTGAATGTAAAATCCTTTTTCTAATTCAGAAAATTGGATTTTCACCTCTTCCTTAAAAACAATTGTATGGGAAACCTAGGTGAAAGAAATATTTAAAAAATAATGTTTTTGGAAAATATTATTTTTTAAATAATTAATTAAACATGAGGATGAGAAACAAATATTTCTAACCTCGAAGTATTGGAAACTAAATTTTTTGCATGTACAAAATGCCCCTTATGTGTACTTGTGAGACCCATCTAAGAACCCAAAAAGAGGTATTGGGTTCAATATGCTCTTATGATTTCTCTTAGGTCACCAAGGGAAGGGAGTTTAGTCATCAGCGTGAAGCTTGATAAATGGAAGCTGCTAAAAAAGAGACATAATAAAACAACGATCTTGTTAATCACTATCATTGGACATGGTTTAAAAAATTTAAAAAAAAACTATTTATTATAAATATTATAGGAGAACATAAAAAAAATATAATTTTATGTATTTTAATAATTATTTTTTCTTTTTAATTTCTTAACTAATATTCTAAAAATACTGATTAACATTTTTCATGTATTTAAGACAATGTAACAGCTCTCAAAGACCAACGAAAACCTCAGCTCATAATTTGCATTCAAATGTTATTTGTCTTTCAAAAATTGCATTATTTTAAACACTCATTTAACTAAAGACAATTGAGTAAAAAATCATAAATTTGATAATGAAGAAATTTGTAATGTATTTTGAACAAATTATCTGATGTGAATAAAATACCTTAAACTAAATTGATTCGATCAAATGTAACTTGCCAATGTACTAAAAATAAAGCCACTATTCCACAAAGCCTCCCATTTGAAAATGATAGCTATACAGCGCTGATGACATTAACCTTCAGACGTTGTCAAAACGTCATAGTCTATAAAAATTCATTGTACAATCCATTAAAAGATCTAGCGCTAACACAATCCATTGTATCTCTTGAGCCAACTTTTGTATCAATCCTGCACACATAGTTGAGACCTACAAGAAGATCAATTATCGCGGCCTCAGTTTTTGCTTGATTTGCAAAGTAAAGAGTTTGGACAAGTAAAACATTTGTGTTGAAAATTGAGTGCTCCTTCTCAAAATTTCTCTCAGAATGCCAGCTTAGCATGTTATGTGCTAGAGGAGCCAACCATTCCAATATCTGAACAAGCACCAGACTCGATTCGGCAGCAGGGTTTGCATCATGACCATTGGAGGATGATTTACTTTTTGCATGGCACTTAAGCTTTGCCCTTAAAGCAGTTCTTACAGTAGTTGGAAGCATATTGTACAGATCATCTCTTGCTGCAAGATCAACCAGGTGAGGTGATGACACCATCCTCTCAATCAATACAATCGTATTTGCATAATGTAGGGCTAGAGCCGCATCACCAAGGGTAAGTGAAACTGGCTTTAACCGGTTTTTTATGGATAATTTAGAGTATATTCTAATTCTGTTGGAGAGAGATAACTTATCCACTGTTTTCATTTTATCAAAAGATTTCAAATGACAATCAGTTAACCTCATGGAACCACCATTAGTCTGCATACAGCTCTGAATGACAGGAGAATTGTTTGCAGCAGACATACAGCCTTTGAAGGCCACAATATGTCCTAACTGTTTGCTTTCTGAATGCAGGTTCTTTCTGAATAAAGCTGGTTCGTGAAGAGCTTGCTGCTGTTTCTTTTTTCTTCTGCCCTTGTCAACTAAAAAACCTGATTTTGATACTGGCCTCCCCCCAACAGGTCCTGAATGGAAGCCATAGAGATCATTCTCTGAAGGATGAACAGAAGAATGCATAACAGAAAAGGAATGACTTCGTAGAAGATTGTTAGCATTCATATGCTGATAATCATTTTGTTCTTGAACGGTTGGTGGTTGATTATTTGCAAAGACAAGTATGATCCTCTCCAGGATTGTAAATAGCGATCTCGCCAACAATCGGACAACATAATCATAACTTCTACTCCATGGAGACATGTCTCTCAGATTCCTCACCTCCTGGCGATGCAATATGACCTTCTTCTGAAACTCAAGCAATTTCACCTTATGCAAGTCCGGATTTGCCTGCATTCTCCTGAAAGTCTGTTCAACCTCTGCTAGCACCTCAACCTCTTGACAAAACTGTGTCATAGCGGAAACAAATTTTTCCATTTTCTTCACTTTCCTCTCCATCTTTTTCCACCTATACTCCCACCCAGACCAATGGAAATAATTCTGAGCCGGGTTATGAACAAAATGTTCATATCGATGATAAACTGGATCCACACACTTCTTACCCAACCTAGCCACAGACCCTGCCAGAGAGTGGAAGTTATCAAGTATCTCGTTCAATGCAAGTTCCATCAAGTAATCATCATCATCAGACACCAGCGTTTTGACTCCAACTGAGTTCACTATCCCCTCCCTCAGACTCAATACCTCCGCATCACTCAAAGATTGCCACAAATTAACCACCTTCAACATCAACCCTGCAACTTCTAATGCCAAAACTCCAACTACTGCCTTGTTATCTGATGCACTCTTGCGAGAGACTGGCCACAAAACACTGAACCATGATCCGTTCACTGTTTCACCCCCCATTGACAGTACACTTAATTCCCCAATCCAATGGATTCACCTAATCAACAGTCCTAATACACACAGTATCCTGTATGCAACAAAACCCACAAGGTCATGAACACACCAGATATAGCAAATCATGGATTAAGACAGTAATAATTGCATAATCATTATGAAAAATGAAAATAGAAAGTGAAAAAAAAAAAAACCCTAACCCCCTTGTCGTCTTGGTCATGAATAAGCCAAAACCATGGGGTCAATATAGACTAATTCAAACTCACTTGAGAGAAGACATGAGCCTACCTTCAAGGGCCCAAAACCCTCTTTTCAAAATTCAATTTTTTTTGTCTCTTTTGTTGTCATTCACCATGTTTCGAATCTAACCAACCAAAACCAAGGACAAGAAAGAACTACCTAGTAAGACATGAAACAAAACATAATAGATAGATAGATAGAGAGAGGGAGAGAGAGAGAGAGAGAGAGAAGAGAGACAACAACATACCTTGGAGTGGCATTGAGTTGAAGGAGAAGAATAGAGGCATCCCAGGATTCACAAAGCTGAAACGGTAACGGAGGAGTGAGGAGTGAGGAGTGAGGAGTATGTGGGGAACAGAACAGGATAAAGACAAAGAGAATTCGGTCAAAACGAAGTATGTGGGGTTTCGGGGAACGTGGATATTACGTGACAGTTCAGGTTTGCTTGATTGGGTTTGGTAATTGCTCCTTCATTTGAGTGTGTCTCACGCTGGATGCAGAGATGCTTCTGTTGCTCTTTCTTTCGCCCTTTTAACTGCAAAAGAAGTATCATAAGGGGTATTTTTTAAAAAAATTTATGATTTCGATGTAAATTTCAACTTAATACTCGACAATTCTGAATTAAAAGACTTTTAAATTAAAAGTTATAACATTTTTCATGATTTTTATTTTTTTAAATAAAGCCCTAAAGCACAAATTTTTTTCTGCGTATATTTTTTAAATAATTGTAAATAACTTTTTAATTTAATTATTTAATAATAAATGTATTTTATTCTTTTAGTTTTATTTAATTTTTATATATTTTTATATGATTTTATTTAATATTTAATATTTTTATATATTGTTTTATTTAATATATTTCTATATTTAATATCTTCTATATTTTTTTATGATTTTATTCAATATTATCTATATTTTTTAT
>PYAF01001177.1:3470885-3484964 GCA_007407185.1 Glycine tomentella
GTACAGTAACATCATACATTAAATGAAGTTTCAAAAAATTCATCTAACTATAGAAAAGGGCATATGTAAAAAAATTCATTTATGAAGAAAAAGAAAACTTTCTTGCACATTAAAGAAGTTATCAAACTTTTTTTTTCCTTCCTCATTCATTTTTTTTTTTAATTTTCATTGTATTAGTTCCTAAATACTCTGTCCAATTTTAAAGCATTTTATTAACTGTCATGTAACATTTATTATATACTACTAATAGTATTAGACATGCCCTTCTTGCTTTCCTCAAAATAACTTCAGAATGTGTTTGAAAAAAGTTTTTCCAAGATAATATAAAATACTTGGATTTAGAGTCTCGAAAAGAGACAAGTGTAAAAAAGAGATATTAGTTATATTTTGAATTTGTTAATAGTAAATTGTTTTATCAAGATAAGCTTCTTGTGTGTCTCTTGTTCATCTCACTCAAATTTTGTTTTCCTAACTAATGAAAAGATTTGTAAGAAAACCTTATATTTAAAAGTTTACAAATCAATTTTTCTATAAAACTAATTTTTCAAAAAATATCACTATATGCACAATTTTATATTATTATTCAATCACAAATCATCCTTTCAATATTATTTAAAAAGTTATAATTTTTCCCATATACTGATTATAGTATAATTTATGCTAGTATTATATGATATAATTTTAAAAAGTCTAAACAACGATGTTAATCTTTTTTAAGTTGAATTGCGTGGTGGGAGTGGGACCAAATGGGTTGTTGGGTTGGATTGTTGTTGTAGTTGGTAATTGGTCTGTAATGAACGCGTTTTTTCTTCGTTTCTTTAACTTCTCCGTCGTCTCATTCTGTAAGTCACAGTCGGGGAATTTTAAGGAGTATATCCCTGTAACGTACATACTGTGGCTGCTGAATGCATGAGAGCAAAAAATCTTATCTGCATTGGAACGCTGTTGGCTGGTTAATTGGTAATCGTTTGTTTTTTTCCTTTTGCAACTTTGCGAGGCATTGGGGTATGCTTCATGGACAATTAATTAGTCAATTTATAAAAAATGTAAAATGGTACAATGCTTCGGAAATACTCTCGTTACCAGTCTGTATGTCAAGTTGTAAGAGAATTAATCTGTTTATTCTAAATATTTTACTTAACAATATTTGTATGAACCATGCACGGAGAAGCAACGATGGTATTTACAGCGTAGAATCCTATTAAGAACTAGCCAGTAAATAATCGAGAAGACGGTCAACTTGACAATAGGATTTCGAACACTCTCCCAAATTACAAGATGAAATTGATACTTTCAAAGATAGTTCCAGCCCTACTACCAAACCAATCATTAGTGAAGGAAAGAACTTCCGCGCCGTATACTATAATATTTAACATGGCTGTTTCGTTAAGAAAATCTACTCATATGCTATATTTAGCTAGCATCAACATTTTAAGATAATGAGACTCTCATTTTTCTCACTCTTTCTATTAATGTTGATACCGAAAAATTGCTTTATACATTATCCAAGTTAAATCTCGAAGAGATGACTTTTAACTTTTTATTCTAACAAATATATTTTTATGTGAGATTTTTTGGAATCAAAGAATCGGTTATGTGTTCTTTTTAGTCAAATTAATACTTTCAACTTGAAGTCCTTTCAATTGATGTTAGGGCTCTAATCCCTGTGATATGCCTATATTTAATTAATCAAGCATTAAATTAAAAAAAAATCTAAATAACACTACTTTATGAAGTTCTATCTTTATAATCTTGTATATAAGACAACCAATCAAAGGTCCAATTGAATTTACAATCACCTTATCATAAATACAACCTAGAATCAATTTACTAACCATCAGTTAGAGAAAACATCAAGTATAGAGATAGATTACTCCAATTAAACTTGTATTGAATAGCCGAGTTCAATTAAAGAGATTTCCAATAGATGTCATCCTCCATAGCCTAAGTGGATTTAGAAAAACAGAGAGAAATAATGGGTTTTTATTGAAGTTCCAAAAATACTTTCCCAAGGTGCAAATCTTCAATGGATGGAAAATGTAGTATCAAATTTTGCCTCAAGTTTCAAAACCCCTCTCTATTTCAAAATTGTGCTTTTATATAGTGAGGTCACTACCCATATATAATGTTTGAGATTTGTCTTC
Source organism: Glycine tomentella (assembly GCA_007407185.1). Lineage (NCBI taxonomy): Eukaryota > Viridiplantae > Streptophyta > Magnoliopsida > Fabales > Fabaceae > Glycine > Glycine tomentella. The sequence goes on from PYAF01001177.1 coordinate 3,473,030, forward strand.
ACTAGCGGTCGGGGCTCTCGTTTTTTATTGTTTCATTTTTTTGTTTGCTGCTATTGGACCTTATTAACAGTTAAAGAATGACAGACGGCCCATCCAACTCATCCACAAAACATTTTTAGGTCATGTAACTATGTATTCTTCAGGCATATCATATAGAACGATCTATTCACCGAGTGAATTTTGAAGCAACTTTTGCCTCTTGAAAGTGCTTTCTAGTGTCTCCAGTTCCTTCACTCCAGAATAGCCAACAAACCATGCAACAGAAGCTACAACAAGCCTCTGTCTGATTTTGATTAACAAAAAAGAAATACCGTTAGAAAATCAGTTTTCGAGACAAATCTTACCCCTTCCATGAGGTTTTAAAATACATATCTATATGATAAATTTGAAGGAGAAAATAGAATCGGGCCTGATCCTAAACAAGTCGTATCCGCAATAAAAGGCAATCCAGATATTGATATTTAAGATGCAAAGGACCAAAAAAAAAAAAAAAGATGTGCAGATATTAACCTTATCAAGCTTACTAGCTCACACGTGTTAACCCAGAGGTGCACCACGTGGTAGAGACTTCTAGCATAACCGCGAGAGCTCGAAAGCTCGAACATATCCTCCACTTCCAGTACATTCTAGTCACCAAATATGTCAAACACCGAATCTCTTACTCTTATAAAAGCACTTGACACTTACTAGTCTATAGCATAGAATCCATAAGCTTGGAATAACCTCACTGAAGAATTAAGGAGAGAAAAATCAACATCAAAGTTATAACGATGAAGCCCATTGACGACAAACAAGAGACAGTGACGATCAGAGCGCTGAGCCACGACGAGGAAGGGAGAAAGAGGGTGGACAAAACAGAGCTCAACACTCACAACATCGACACTGTAAAGTACGTCGAGAAGAAGCTCATCAACAAGGGTGTGCAGCGCCAGGACCGCCACCCAGCCGACGGCATCGGAATCGGCCGGCCACCGCCAAAGTCCGGCCACGGCGGCAAATTCACGTGGGAGGGTCCTGCTGGCATGGAGGATAACGAGCTCATGGCGGCGCCGGCGGCCATGGACGAAGGAGACCCCAACTACGTGGACGCGGAAGAGAAAGGAGAAGAGGCATCGGAGTTGGTGATTGGGGAGGTTGAAGTGGCCAAGGTTGCTGAAGAACACGATGGGGTTGCTAGAGTTGAAGTAGATCCACGCTTCCAAGTTAACTAATTAACCTTGATCGTATTATTCGTGCATTGCTTTGTTTCGTACGTGTTATCATGTCTGATCTATGTTAATTAATCTTGTTAAGTGTGAGTGGCTTTTCATGTGGACTTTTTCTCCAAATTGTAAATTTGTAATAGCACATCGATGTGGAAGTTGTTTTTCTTCCAAAATAAAATTTGCACACTTTTTCCTTCTGTATATGACTTTTTCATTAGTTGGCGCAGTTTCAGTTGATACATTGTTCTTCCAAAATAAATTGCATACTTTTTTCCTTTTGTATACGACTTTTTAATTAATTAGTATATCTGTTTCTTGTTATCATGTATAGGATGATTCTTTTTCTCTTCATGATGTCATGTATGGGTTTGCTAACTTATTTTGATGTCAAAAAACTTAAATTTTAAAATAGTGATCAAACTAGTAAGATGTGGCAGCTGTTTTAAGTTATCTTAAAACATAATTTGAACATTAGTAATTTTGTTTTGCATAACTTTTTCATTGGTTGGTGCAGTTTCTGTGCTGCTGATAAATGTAAGAACAACGTGTTAGTGAGAAAAAAAGCAACAAATTCAGAAGCCAGTCTATAAAAAAGCAACAAATTCAGAAGCCAGTCTATAAAAAGAATATATCAAACTTTAGAGTGTCCAGAGCAGATCACAAATGTTTTTTTAAATTATCTATTAAACTCCTTATAATATTTTGAAAGGCATTTCTTTTCCTCTAATAAAAATTGAAATAACGTAAATTAAAAATTAATATCTTTAAAAATAGTTTAAAAAATTAGAGAAAACAAATAATTGATAACATTAGTACTATGATATTATTGAAAAAAAAAGATAGAAAAAAAAATGAGATATGTTTCACTACTATCTTGAGAGAAAATAAATAATGATACGTTTAGTAATAAACCAATTGATAATATTAGTAATATGATGTACAAAAAAACATTTTTTTAATAGAAATGTTACTTAAACAGTGGGGACATAAATATGAGAATAAAAAAATTTAATCCAATCAATCAAATAAGTTTTTAAACTAATTTTAAAAAATAAAGGTTTTATAACTACTCAATTTTTAATACACCCAATATTCAATCTTATCATGAATTAACGTCATGGGCAAATTTATGGAAGCTATTTTTGTTCATTCTATTTTCATCCTTATTATCTTTATCTCATTTTTTATCTCACACACACCAACTGCTGACTTGATAATAATTTTATATAAAACCATATGCATTTAATATTATTCTAACACATTCAAACACAAAAGTAAAAAACTTTATTCTGTTTTCATTCTTATTATCTTTATCTCATTTTTTTTCTCACACACACCAACTGCTGACTTGATAATAATTTTATATAAAACTATATGCATTTAATATTATTCTAACACATTCAAACACAAAAGTAAAAAACTTTATTCTGTTTTCATTCTTATTATCTTTATCTCATTTTTTTTCTCACACACACCAACTGCTGACTTGATAATAATTTTATATAAAACTATATGCATTTAATATTATTCTAACACATTCAAACACAAAGTAAAAAACTTTGCTTAATCCATTGTTTTATTCTAAATACTATATTTGATTCATTTTCTTTACAATAAATTATTAATTAAAAAATAATTCACATTTCAAATTATTAAAAGGTAAATCAAACTCAAGTTTCTGTATACCAAAAAAACAGCTTAAAATTATATATAAAAAGTAAAGCAAATTAGTCAAAAAAAATTGCAACACTAAAAATAATATCCCATTTCATTCCAATAAAGAGTCAAACAAACCACAATTTAAATATTAGTATATTTTTTTAATTGCGAACTTTATTAGAAAAACAATAAAATAAAATAAACCGAAAAGATTGGGTGCTGGATTTCTTCATTTCTTAAACTCAAAGATACATTCTTCAATAACCTCTCTTTTTGTAAAGATTTTCTTTCACTATGGAGTAAAAATTCCAATCAGGATGGAAGGAGAAAACTGCAGGTATTGCAAAAGGATGATCCTTCAGGTAAGACTGAACACCACGCAACTCAGCAACACCTTTAACGTACGAGCACAGCTGACACCTTGGATCTACATGCACAACACACAGATAACAAAAAGTCATTAGAAAAAAATAAAACAACCTTAATTAATGAAAAATATAGCAACTCAACTAAAGTTCTATCAACAACATTATTCGGTTTATACGACTAAAGGAATATGGCTGAATTAGCCCGCATTTAAAAGTAACTGAATTTGTTAAATGTAAAATCAGAATTTTAAAAGTAGAATATATTTTCTACTTATTACAGGATTGAAGAAACCCTTGTACAGTTTGTCATCAATCAACAGAGCATTTGAAGCAGAATATGGACCTCCCTTCTTGACATTTCCCAAACTTTATTCAATTTCTTGAAAAACGAAGGCCTAAACTTTATGAGCCTCCAATAAAAAAAATAAACAGACACGTACAAATATTATACATTTAATTTATTTATACAAAAGCAGCTACTGACAAAACAAATAATATTTTACTTCTTAAAGATCGAATGGCATAATTTAAGGCATCATCTTTGTCGTGCCTATCTTCATAGTGAATATTGTACCACTAAAATACGAATAAGAAAAGGAAATAAATAACAAAATTCTAAAAGCCGTGCTACTTACTCCATTGCAGATGACCAAATACCGACTTCAAATCTTTCCAAGCTTAATTTCACAAACTCCTCACTAAATTGTCTCTTAATTAAAATCTATATCAATAATTAAAAAAAAAACCTTAAGTTTTATCGTTAAATATAATGAAAACAAGCAACTTCCGAATTTGCAGTAACCGATGTAATCTTGTATACGTTTGAATTTGTATATTTACATACCAAGATAGGCTCTATAGCGCCCGTCAGCTGCACGAGCATTTGGAATATCATTTTTAGCAGAACGATGAACTCTATGTAGCAGTAACCCGTTAAGGTTCATAACAAGCAACTTCTTTCGTGGTCCAAGATTCAGTTTCTCCAAATGAAGATCCAAGTCTGTTCCTGAGTCCTCATTTTCATTTTCATACTCACAAACAAGATTTTGAAGTGTATACAACGATTAGTGCTACACTTGCTTTATATACGCCAAGTGGTGGAAACAGGGCGCACATATCGTATTCCAATATTCTTCTATGGAATGATAAATGATTTAATTAAACCCATTCAATGTTGTACCCTCGTTGCATATGGAAATTTCAAACGTTACCCGTCTTAAGCTTATTCTCTCCTTGTAAATATTAGTGTATTCAAAGATGAGTTAAACCCATTGCATCCTCCTTCCTCAGTCCTAACTTTGGATATCTTAAACTATAAGTCTACAAGTTAAAACACGCACGTTGCAATATAAACTACTACTTTACCACCCTTTACTTCCTATTGGAACTTTATGTCGCGGAAGTCTACAATGCCACTTTAATTCTTGTCCTTTAATTTGAAATTTATAGTAAATTGTGTCCCTTTATACTCACCCAATAACTAATTAGGATGTGCTTGTATTAATTTCAGCTTGAACAGAGTATATTCTAATGAACGTTTTGTATTCTTTCATGTTTTAAATATAAGAAGAATTTTTTATTTTTATTTCAAATATAAGAAAATTTAACTAATTTTATCTTATTTAATGGTATTATTTCTAAATATTCTTTATTTAATTGATTTTCTAGTTTAAATAATTATTTCTTATTTTTATATCAAATTTCAATAAAAAATAAGCTGGGACAAAATTAATTTTAATTAAAATTTATGTAATTAAATATGATTAACTAATTTTCTTAATTAATATATCGTGTTTTTTCTTTCTTATATTGGAGAACATAGAGAGTAAAAAATAACAAGAATCTGAAATTTTTGGTTGAATGTTTGTTTGAGTTCTTTCCAATGGAAAACACTCACTTAAGTGTATATTTACTCTGTTCTCATTTCTATTTTAGTTTTGACTGTTTCTCCGTTCCTAAACTATAGGTGTTTAAGTTTTTTTCTTCTTCTGAGTTATAGGTGTTTGAGGTTAGCACATATTCATTAAAAATTATTAATTTAATATATAGACTAAAATATCACTATGTATCATGTTGGAAGTTGGAATCACTGTTAATCATCAATATTTAGATAATGGAAAGTTTAGAGATTATGTAAGTGGGCATTCTCAACAATAATGGATGGTTAACTATTAGCTTGGGTAGTAGTGCCTAACTTCGATAACAATAAAAATTAAATTCATGAGTAATTATAAACAAAAGTATACTTGGAATAAAAAGTTACTAAATTTAGTTTTGATTTTGTAAAACATTTTTATTATATATTTTATTATACATTTTCATTTCTTTATATACATGATTTCTCAACTATTTAAAAATTATAATTATCGTTTATAAATTTTATATTTTTATTTGTATTTAATTAATTTAAATACATCAACATTGTAAATAGTTTTTATATTTGTCTTATATGATAAGCTTTTTTCCTTTTAAATAACTACTACTTTAAAAGTATACTTTGAATGTTTTTCAATTAATTGACAATGTAAAAAAAATCTTAAAAACAATAGTGCATGTAAATTTATTTTTTTTAATTTTTATTATATCTTGCTTAGATTTAAAAATAATATGTATTCAAAACTTATTAGTTGATAATATTGTACGTGTACAGCCGTAAGAAGATGGGCCGGCTCTAAGGTATTGATTCCTACCAAAGACTGTCACTTTTTTTAATAAAATATTTTTTTTTTCACGAAAATAGTCGTATAATTTTATACAACAAAATTATATTTTTATTATTTATGAATGGATATAAAAAAATAAAAATAAAAAGAACGAAAACACAGTTTCGTTTTCATGTTTTCGTTTGCCTCTTCTTCATTTGTGCTTCACCTCAACTATAACCATGTTGCTTTCTGCCATAACCACCACAACACCAGCAACATCATCACCACATCACCACCATACCAACAACGTCATTGTACGACCCAAACAAGACCTACACCTACCAATCTATGCCACAACACCACCGTGAAAAGGGAATTCTCGCACTCACGGAGCCTCGAAGGTTGGTTCACGCACACAGATGGAGGTGCAATGTTGTTGTTGCGACGACGCAATGGTGGCCAGGCCTAGGGGATCACATGTATGTCTGAAGTGATGCGCAACGTTGTTTGAACCGTGATAGTGTTGCGCGCCGACGACCCCGACACTAGTTCAGATTTAGGGCGGAGATGGTGTGGTGGTGATGGGTTTGGTGGGGGTGAGAAGAAAGGTTGGGGCCTTGGTGGAGCACGGAAGCGGGAGGGAGGGAGAACTGAGAGGGATAAGAGTGTTTTTTTGTCATCTAATTACAATTGTCACTAAAAGCATCTACATTACATAATAATTTCATAGACCTTACAATTTCTTATAAATTTAAGTATTTTATTTAAAAATTCATTCCAATACTAAAATGGTTAAAATGAGTGATTAAATTAATTTTGTGAGTTCTATAATATTTAAAAATATGCTATTTTTTTTATAAGATTGTTAAGCAACAATGTTTTCATAAGCAATTTCACATCATATGCTCATATGAGAATTTATTTTAAAAAATATTGCTTAAAATTAAGCAACTAATGTAAGCACTTCCATTAAAATGTCCCACAATTTGTGCAAGTGCTGTAACACCTATGTGCATCCGGTGTATTAACATTAATAATATCAGAATCGCGCTTAAAATGTCATTTGAAAACTATGCAGAAGCGATTGAATCGTATTTCTTGATTACATTATGTATGGATTATAACATACAATTCACACACATAGTCAACAATCATCATAAACAATATAACACATGCTCCTGCTGATCCAGTTTATCACAACATATTGGTAGGCAGATATCCAACTATTTCACAGATATAATCAGGAGGAATCTCATTTCATTACATAACCAGGTTCTGTACAAATACATACATCAGTTTCCACACCACACACGTGGTTACACAAAAGAATAGCTTCCCTCCCACGAGGGTGTACAAAACTATACAACACATCAAGTGGGCATACACGCCCAGCATCCCTCTACAGGGTACTAACAAGCATCAAACAGCATCCAAGCAAAATAAGCTCTCTAGCTCTCTTCATGTCATCCAAAATCATGCATGTATGTCTCTACTAGGGCCTCCTACCCTGAGACTGCTATCCTCTGTCAGAAGAGTCACCTGTAAACATATAAACCCTACACGGGGTGAGATACACATCTCAGTAAGCTCAGGGTCCGGGGAGGTATCTCCTCCACCCTGGCCCACTTTCCATGACACAAACATCAAGGCAATCGCAATCACACTGGCCTCCCGGCCCTCATAACAATATGAGCAAGTCATCTTGCTCTATGTACGGCGTATCATCATCAACGCTTAACCTCAGTGTGAGACCGGAACTCACACCCGTGCCATCCCATCGGGAGCTACCCTTACGCATGGACGCACGTATATGGTACCTCCGAGAATAGGCAATCAACCGCAACGGGACACACCTATCTCTTGGTCTTAGGGGATCATCATCACCCTGGGATCATCATCACCCATGAGCAAACCAACTAGGAGGAATAGCCGTCTCCTAGGGAGGTCCATATCTATCTTACTGGCCAGAAGATCTAATTACAGGCATCATACATTTTTCAAGCATAGATGCACATGCATATCATTATGAGGATGCAACAACCAAATGCATGCATCATGAATGAAACCATCACTCCTCTCGGAGTATGGTGGGGCACAAATAAGCGGGAAATTATCCCCAGGGACCAAGAACTTACCTGGAAAAGCCGAGTTCTGTAGTTCTCTCCCTGACTCGTGGCACCCGCCACTGACACCCTCGGTGTCAAGCCCTAATCCAGGCACATATGCACATATCAACATCAATTCAAGCGATCAAGCAAACATAACATAATCAGAAGTCCTCTAACTTAAGGTTCATGACAGCCCAGCACACACTAGGCTTCTCTTAGACCCTCAGAAGTCTGTCACAGCTCAATCAAGGCTTTAGAGTCACTCCCCAGACTCAAAGTAAGCCAACATAGAGAGCTCTAAGCTCTGTGCAGCTTAATATCTCAAAATTCAATTATAACTTGAACGGTCCATGACATTCATCAGGCACCATTCCTATGGCCTCTCAGGCATCTCACAATCACAATTAAGGCTCTTGCATGTCATATAATCATCAACAAGTGACTTAACTCAAATCACACATGCATACTCAGAGCCAAGAACTAATGTTCACCAAATCAAAATCTGAAAGTTAATCCTTCATCACTAAACCATTCTAAACAAATTTCTCTACAGGACCCTGGGCTAATTCTAGCCCCAGCTCAAGTGGGTCACCATTCCCCCAGAATCCCAAATCATAAAACAATCGGGAAAACTCGAGTTTCTTACCTCAGAAACGGTAAGGAAGACCTCTGGACCACTTCTCTTGGCTCTGGTGTCCGAGAATCACCACTGTTCCTCGCCTATCTCGAGTTCTTCACAGTTCCCTTGAAATAGGGACTTATCAACTCAGGGGTTTCTGGGGAAAGGATGAAGGATTATAGCTCACCACTGGATTTCCTCATGATTAGAGGTTAAAGGAAAAGATTTAGGTGAACTAGGACCAAGAAATGAAGCTTCGAACACTCAGGAATGGAGGTGGGTGACCAGAGGAAGAAGAAAGGGAAATTTTCCCTCAGAAAACGCGACCTTGGCCTTATATACATGTCCCTGACCGACATGCCGCGCTCCTGGTGCCACTCTGGCGCTGATGGTGCCAAAATCCAGTGCATTTAGCGCTCCTGGCGCCAATTTCCAGCACCTGTGGCGCTCTTGCTGCCAGACTCCGTCGCTAAATCCGTCGTTAATTCTGTCGCTAAGGCTTTTGCGACAAAATTTTATAAATTTAAATTTTTATTTCTTTTATTTCCTTTTTATAAAAAGCCTAGGCTATTATAAGTGCGATAGTTAGGGTGTGTTTATTTTTTCGTTTGGATCTCTAAACATTGTTGAAGTTGCATGAAATGGAGTACCATGATTTTTGACAATTGCAAACAAGGATTCAATTGAAGGTGAATTTGTGAACTAATGGATCTTCAATCAAAAGTAGTTGTGAGTTACTTCTCCACTAATATTAGTTGGATCCGTTAGAGATGTAAGATTTAAATTTTTTTTACAAGTCATTCTAGCAATACCTCTCAACAATCAACACTAAGCCCATAACTGCTTTCATTAATCCTCACATGCCAAAATAAAAAATGTATTTTATTTTATTTTATTACTAATTTTTATTTCTAATATTAATTAAAAATGCATTTTTATATGTACATAATTTAATACATTTTTTGCAAACTTGATGTTTTCTATTTTATAATACGCCAACATTTTTTAACAATATGTAATAATATATTATCAATTTAAGTATAATTAAAATTATAATGAAATAAATCATAGTATCATATTTTAAATTCTATTCAAATTTGATGTCTAATTTAATAATTATAGGATCAATATATTTTTCATCAAAATCATTTTAACAAGTTTCATTTTAATAAAAATACTTTTATAATAAAATAACTAAATATAAAACAAGTTATATTTAACTTACTTTTTTTTAAACTTAAGTTAAAAAGTTATGTTTAACTTAACTTTTTGTAAATTATAATCCAAACACACATTTGGATTGGGCTTGGTTTCGGCGTTGAGTCTTCGGCTTCAGAATAATTGCTAGACCAAAATTTTGCTAATTCAACACTTTTTGTCGGGGACTCGAGGCACACTGAATTGAGTCTCATGAGCTGCATATTGGCCAGTGATTTTAAATTTTAAATTTAGACTTCTTTTTATTTGCACATAAATACTGTGATATCGTGTTTACACCTTTATATAGTACGAAAATAAAATTAAAAAATGTTTAATATGAACATGTATTTTTTTATTTTTATAATTTAAAAAAAGTTTAAAAAACTGTGTAAATAACATGTTTTTCTAATTTCTTGTTGACCAATTTGAATAACTCGACGTTTGGGTTACTCCTAACAAAATTATTGTTAGCTAATTTTGATTAGATTTTTTAGACTGACACTGTTGCTTAAACTTTGTCTTGTTTTTTTATAGTGAAAGAACATGATTATTTTTTAATTTACTGGTTAGAAATTAATCTTATTTGTGATATGTGAATATTGTTAATCTAATTTTTTTTTTACACACGATAAAAGTTGAACAAAGTTCTCTTACTAAAAAGATTATTCTTATATTCTCAGTAAAACCTTACTCCACCAATCCTTTTAGAATAAACTTTGTCTTGCTATAGGAAGAACTCAAAGCCGGTAACTATCCAAGTACTACATACGATGGAATCTCATACGCAATTATGCGATAACTTAATCATGCGAGTAACGACAAGTCCCGTGTATAAAATTTTGGGATCTTAAACAATTTCAATTATAGTTTATTTGGAATCTTAAACAACTTCAATTATAGTTTATGCAACGCTTAATTTAATATAAGTAACTCTTATTTTTTGCTGAATGATATAAGTAACTCTTTAATAAATAAAAACTCTTATTGTTTCTTTTATTCTAAGGTGATTTCATTGTTCTAATCTTGAGTTACAAAATTAATAATGAAAATTTTAATTTGTAATTAAGTAATTATTATCATTTCCCAATACATATCGTTATTAATTCATTTAACAATATTTACAACATAATTAATCTCAAATAATATTTTAACAACGTATTTATTTGGGGGGTGGGGGGAATCTAATCTTATAATATAATTTAATATTCTAAAGAGTCTTTATTTCGTTTGTTAATATTTCCTTTGAAATTTGCAAGGTAAATCGAGGCCATCAATATTCTAAGGCTTTATGGCATTCATATATAGGGGAATTATCTATTTAGCCAAAAAAATTGTTAGACCAATAATAATCACATATCATGAACAAAATTAATTTTTGACCAAATGAGTTGGAAGAAACTTATAATCTTCTTTGACCTAAAATAAAAAAAAAAAATATTGAGTGCATAGATACAAAAATAGAAAAATGGAAAACAAGCATTTTTTTGAAAATGAAATTAAAAACCGTTTTCTCAAAACAAAAATTGTTCCTTGGATTTTATCATGCAGTGATTATGATAATTAATTATAAAATATACGATTTGCATCGAAAATTATGTTCTTTTTTCTCTTCAACTGTATCTGTTAATCAAGAATAAGAGATCATTCAAATCCCATAAATTACACTTTGTGTGCATAATATACCCAACTAAGCAGTGGCGGATCCAGAAAAATAATGAGGGAGGCATTAGTGGCAGGTCTAGGAAATTTTATTTATGTCCATACATTTTGTAAAAAAATTTTAAAGGAACAAATAATTAAAAATCATAATCTAAAGAAACAAATAAATAGTCAGACCAAATTACTTTTCTGAATTGAATAAAACAATGAAATAAGCTTGTTGTAACTTGCGGATGAGGTTTCAAAAGACTATGATGATAACATGAGAATTAGTCACAACTACAAGATTATGCTTTAACGACAGGCATTCCACGTCGGTTATTAAAAAACCGTCGTAGTAGCCAACGCGGTGGCATTTTTGTAATAATGTCCAATGCTCAACGACGGTTCTTTTGAAAATGGTCGTAGTTAGTGATAACAACGACGGTTGTTAGTGAACCGCCTTAGTAAGTTGTGGTTTCAAATACGGTTT
>PYAF01001178.1:1889-13032 GCA_007407185.1 Glycine tomentella
ACCATGTCAAAATAACAAGCCATGTACTTCACACAAAATGCACATATTGATGCTTCTATTTGAATGCTTTGGCTTAAGTTATGATCATGACAAACATGGAAGGTATTTAAAATCAGCTTTGTGAACCATTAGTGTGCAACATGAAAACTGATTTCATTGTGGCATATTGACAAACACCTAGTGTGCACAAAGTTTTGGATCTTGAAATAGTTAGTTTGGCAACTACTTATACCAAAATTTTGCAAAGAAGAAGGAGTAGAGGTGACCAATGATACTTATATACAGCCAATTAAACACAACATGGTTGAATCATCAATTACATTTTTCTAACCTAGAGATAAAGGAAAGCAAAAAGCAAGGTTTGATGAACACCACCATGCAAGCATAACAAAATAGGAAAATCATAACAACACCTTGGATGAAGAAGATACTTACTTGGTGTCAAAAAGCAAGAAGATGGAATGAAAAATGGAAGTGGACAGTAGCCTGGGCGAGTTGATGGTGAAGGAAAGCAAAAATGGACAGCCAAGGTAAAAAGGGAAATGAAAAATCACCAAGTAAAGAATTTGTACCTTGCTGTATTGTGGCTTGCTCGTGTAGGCTCGCCCAGGCGACCAATTTGGTCTATATACACTCGCCTGGGCAAGTTAAAACAGTTTTTTTTTTAGATAAGAAATAAATATACTACCTATACTATTTTTAAAAAAACTACTTATTTGTATTCTAACCTATATTTACTATTTTAGAAATGTATATATACATATATCTATATATAAAAACATTTAGTAAAAATTTTAAAAACGTACCTTACTAGGTTGCCTCCTAGAAGCGCTTCTTTTACGTCGTATTAGCTAGACGCATTGCAGCTCAAATGTCTTGAAGTTGTATCACAGTGGTGAGCCTTTCAAATTCACCACCTAGATATGGCTTGAGTCTGCTTCCATTTACAGTCCACATTCTCTTTGTACTGGGGTCTTCGAGTATCACAGCTCCATGTGACTTGACTTCCTTTATAATGAAAGGTCCAGACCATTTCGAATTTAGCTTACCTGGAAATAATCTCAATCGAGAATTAAATAACAAAACATTTTGTCCAGGATGAAAATTCCTTTTCAAAAGCTTTTTATCATGATAAAATTTAACTTTTTCTTTGTAAAGTTTGGAATTCTCATATGCTGACAGCCTCATTTCTTCCAGTTGATGCGGCTGTAGCTTCCTTTGTTCTCCTGCAAGATTAGTATCAAAATTAAAGAATTTTAAAGCCCAAAAAGCCTTGTGTTCCAATTCCATTGGTAAATGGCAAGATTTGCCATAAACTAGCTGAAAAGGAGTAAGCCCTGTGGGTGCTTTAAAGGCTGTCCGGTATGCCCAAAGAGCTTCATCAAGTTTCTGAGACCAATCTTTCCTTGACTGGGCAACTGTCTTTTCTAAAATTCTCTTGATTTCTCTGTTGGAAACTTCAGCTTGTCCATTAGTCTGTGGGTGATACGAAGAAGCTACTTTATGTCGAACACCATAATGTTGCAGGACCTTTTGAAGTTGAGCATTACAGAAATGTGATCCTCCGTCACTGATTAGTACATGCGATGTTCCAAATCTAGCAAAAATATTTCTCTTCAAGAAGCGAATAACTGTTTTTGAATCGGCTTTTTGTACAGCTACTACTTCAAACCACTTTGTCATATAATCCACCGCTAACAAAATATATTCGTTAGAGTATGAGGATAGAAATGGACCAATGAAATCAATTCCCCAACAGTCAAAGGCTTCAACTTCTAAGATATTTTGTAGAGGCATTTCATTTCTCTTAGAGATTCCTCCGATCCTTTGGTAGTTATCACATCTCTGCACGTATTCATGGGCATCTTTAAACATTGTAGGCCAATAGAATTCTGCTTGCAGAACCTTTGCCGTAGTTCTTTCTCCATTATAATGCCCTCCATAAGGTGAGTTGTGACAATGCCACAGGATGTTCCTTGCCTTCTCCTTTGTTACACATCTTCTCAAGAGGTTATATGCACCAATCTTGAAGAGGTAAGGATCATCCCATACAAAATACTTAGCATCACTAAGAAACTTCCTCTTTTAGTGCCAAGAATAATCTTCAGGGATTGCACTAACTGCCTTAAAATTAGCCATTTCTGCAAACCATGGCCTTTCTGAAATATGAAGGATTTTCTCATCGGGGAATTCTTCTTGTATTTCTGGATCTGGGGTGGCTTCATTGGTGAGTCTGGATAAATGATTAGCCACATAATTCTCGCATCCTTTCTTATCCTTTATTTCTAAATCAAATTCCTGTAACAATAAAATCCATCGGATAAGTCTAGGTTTAGAATCAGTTTTAACCAATAAATATTTGATTGCAGCATGATCTGTGTAAATTACCACCTTTGATCCAATTAGATATGATCTAAATTTTTCCAAGGCATATACTATGGCAAGCAGTTCTTTTTCCGTTGTTGCATAATTAATTTGTGCATCATTTAAGACCTTGCTTGCATAGTGTATAACATAGAAAACTTTATTCTTTCTTTGTCCCAAAACTGCTCCCACCACATAATCACTCGCATCGCACATAATTTCAAAATCAAGATTCCAATCGGGTGTGGTGATTACGGGGGCGGAGATCAGTTTTTGTTTCAAAGTTTCAAAGGCTTGGAAGCAAGAATTATCAAACTGAAATGGGACTTCTTTGTTTAACAAATTGCTAAGTGGCTTAGCAATTTTTGAAAAATCCTTAATGAATCGTCTATAAAATCCTGCGTGTCCCAAGAAACTTCGAATGCCCTTGACATTGCTTGGTGGCGGTAATTTCTCAATGACATCTACTTTAGCTCTGTCCACTTCAATACCTTTCATGGAAATCTTGTGGCCTAACACGATTCCTTCTGTCATCATAAAGTGACACTTTTCCCAATTTAGCACAAGGTTAGATTCAATGCAACGTTTTAAAACAATATCAAGATTATATAAGCATGAATCAAAAGAAGTACCAAAAACAGAGAAGTCATCCATGAATATTTCAATACTTTTCTTGACTAAATCAGAAAAAATAGAAAACATGCATCTCTGGAAAGTGGTAGGAGCATTGCATAAACCAAAGGGCATTTTCCTATATGCAAAAATACCAAAGGGGCAAGTAAATGCTGTTTTTTCTTGGTCTTGAGGGCCAACAGTGATTTGGTTATACCCAGAGTAACCATCAAGAAAACAATAAAATTGCTTACCTGCTAACCTTTCTAGCATTTGATCCATAAAGGGTAAAGGAAAATGATCCTTCCTGGTGGCATTGTTGAGCTTCCTGTAATCAATGCACATTCTCCAACCAGTGACAGTGCGTGTTGGAATCAGCTCATCCTTATCGTTCTTTATTACTGTCATACCACCCTTTTTAGGCACCACTTGAACGGGGCTCACCCATTGACTATCTGATATAGGGTATATCATTCCTGCTTCTAGCAGTTTTACTACTTCTTTTCTCACTACCTCCTTCATGGTTGGATTCAGACGTCTTTGTGCTTGTGCAACAGGTTTAAAGTCTTTTTCCATTAAAATTTTATGCATGCAGTATGAAGGACTGATACCTGTTAAGTCTGATAAGGTCCAACCAATAGCCTTACTGTTTTGTTGTAAGACTTTCACTAATTTCTTTTCTTCATCCTCAGAAAGATTTGCATTGATGATTACTGGTTTCTGAGAATTTCCTGCAAGAAAAACATATTTTAAATATGAAGGAAGTACCTTGAGTTCCAGCTTTGTTTCTTCTTCCTTCTTTTCTTCTTTTAGTTCTTCAAAGAGGGTTTGATGAACAGGCACTTCTTTGCAGGATTTTAACTAATGAAGATACTCTGAGGTGTCGTCATCTCCATCTTCTTCTTGAGTTTCAGTCAATGCTTTCTCTAAACCATTTTTCTTGTGAAAGAATCTTCTAGAGTCAGAAATAACTTCATCGAGAACATTCACTCTAAAACATTCTTTCTTATCTACAGGGTGCTTGATGGCTTCAAGAACATTAAACTAAACTTCATCATCATGAACTCTGACAGTGAGCTTTCCCTCATCAACATCAATAAGAACTTTGGCAGTCTTCATAAAGGGTCTGCTAAGAATCAATGGGACTTCACTATCTTCGTCCATATCCATTACTACAAAGTCGACTGGGAAGAAGAACTTGTCGACTTTCATTAACACATCTTCGATGATGCCATGGGGATGCTTAATAGATCTATCTGCTAACTGCAGCGTCATCCTAGTAGGTTTGATTACGACTGCTCTTATCCTCTTAACCATGGATAATGGTATGAGGTTGATGCTTACACCTAAGTCAAGAAGAGGTCTTCCCACAGATAAATTACCAATAGTAACAGGAATTGTAAAGCTACCTGGATCTCTAGACTTTTCTGGGAGAGTCTTTTGGATGATGGCACTGCATCCTGCATCCAGCTCGATTGTCTCCTCGTCGGTGTATCTTCTTTTCTTGGTGAGGAGATCCTTCATGAACTTGGCGTATGATGGCATCTACTCCAGCGCCTCAGCAAAAGGAATTTTATTTGTAACTGCTTGAAGATGTCAAGAAAACGTTTATATTCCCTTTCTTTTGACTTCTTGGATGGAGCGTGTGGGTATGGCATGTGTTGGACTGGTGGTGAGTTTAAGGCTGCTTTGCCTTTGTCATTTCTTTTCTTTTTCTCCTCACTTGTCACTTTTCTCTCAATTTTTTCATTAGTTTCTTCCTCATCTTTTTCTTTTTCACTTTCATTTTCTTTTTCTACATCTTCATTTTCTCTACATTTCCTTCATTTTTCTTTTCATCTTCCTCATTTCTACCCACTACAGTTCCCCTTCTAGTGATAATTGCTTTACACTGCTCTTTGGGATTGATTTGGGTATTTACTGAGAAAGATCCACTTCTATTGTTAGCTAGCTGCTTGGCAAGCTGCCCCACTTGTACTTCTAAATTCTTGATAGAAGCTTCGGTGTTCTTTTGATTGGTGATGGACATTTGCATAAATTGTGTAAGGGTGTCTTCCATCTTTGTCAATCTGTCAGACTGAGCTTGCTGTGGTGAATTTCTATTTGAAGGACCTGAAAAAAAATTAGAAGAACTTGCAAAGAAATTGTTAGGAGGACCTGCAAAAGGAGGGTTAGTGGGAACATAAGCATTATTATTTTGCCTCCAATTATAAGGTTGATTAGAACCTGAACCACTGTGATAGCCTTGGTAATTCCCTTGGTAGTTTTGAGGTCTTGACTAATTTTGCATGTAGTGTGCTTCTTCTTCTTGTGGGCAATCACCAGGTGCTGTGCAATATCCATTCTGATGGTCTCCTCCACAAAAATCACATCTCAGAATTTGTTGAACTTGATGGGCTGAATGAGATTTTTGTGGGCTTCCTTGTTGAAGTTGAGGAATTTGGCCTATTTGTTTTGTTAAGGCCTCTAATTGCTGGGTCAAGAGCTTGTTTTGAGCCAAGATGGCACTTTGAGTGTCAAGCTCTAGTATCCCTTTCCTCTGAATGGGTGATCTATCATGATGAGATTGATAGTCACTTGCTGCTATGGAATCAATGATCACTATGGCTTCTTCGGGGCTCTTAGACATCATGGTTCCTCCGGCTGAAGCGTCAAGGATCATCTTGGTTTGGGGCCTCAACCCACTGTAAAAGATGTGTAACTGTGCGGCATCATCAAAATTGTGGTTTGGGCATCTCCTTAGTAGTGACTTGAATCTTTCCCAAGTCTCATAGAGTGGTTCATCTATACCTTGAGAGAAAGTGGCAATAGTTGACTTTGCACTGATAAATCTTGAGGGAGGAAAAAATCTAGCGATGAATTTCTCTTCCAAATCTTCCCATGTGCTTAAACTTTTGTTTGGTTGTGATTGAAGCCATGTTTTAGCTTTACTTGTCAAAGAAAAAGGAAAAGCTCTGAGGTAAACAGCTTCAGCATTTTCGTCCGATGCTCCCATTGTACTACATAGCTCCATGAAAGTAGACAAATACATATAAGGATCTTCATAGTCTAGCCCAGCAAATGGATGTGAGCCAATGAGACTGAGTCATGCTGGCTTCAACTCCACAACCTTGTTGTTGAAAGGAGGGATGACTATGCTGTTGTAGTGTTTGGGACTTTCTTGATAAGCATAGTCTCTAAGAGTCCTCCTTACTGGTCTATTTTCTTCTCCGCCACGATCAGCCATGTTGTCTCTTACTATTGGTTTTTCGGGTGAGGGATGATCAATAGACACAGTTTCCTCGGAATGCTTGTCGGATTCTTGCTTCTTTTTCTGTCTATTTTTCCTTTCTGTTTTTGATATTTCTGGATCAAACTGAAGTTTATCTTTAGAAGACTTACCTCGCATAAAGAGAAAGGACGAAAAACTACAAGATTCTGTTAAGCACCGAGTTTTAATAAAATAACAAGAAAATTTATATACAAAACAAGAAAATAAAGTTTAAGTAAAATTCTACTAAACTGAGATTAAAACAACTAAGTAAACAAATCAAATCCCCAGCAACGACGCCAGAAACTTGTTAGGATTTTTACGGCAAGCGTACCGGTTTGAGTTTACTTCAGTTTGTTTAAATTGTTACCAGTTTAATAGTTTATGTACAGATGATTAAAGCGAAAGTTCATTTGTGTGATTTGTTATCGCAAACTAAAGATAAAATTTACGGAAGTAAATACGGAAGTAAATAAACGAGTTTAAAGTCAAGGAAAGCGTAGGATTAGATTTCGTCTTACTTATCCCTTCAATTAATTTTACCTATGCATTATTGTTCTATTCTTGTTGACACACACGTTTAGGTAACCTTAATTCGATTCCTCGCAATTAAGTCCTAAGGATATTTTACTAAATATCGATCCCTCGCATATTTAATTAAATACCCAAGCATTAAGATCATATTCACGTGTTTAATGCGATCAAAACATTATGCTCTATTCCTAGCAACGTAATGTAACGAGTAAATTCATTCAGTTCAAACCCTAAGATTACTTTCCAATCTCACTTAGGAATTAAGTTCGTGATCCTAGTGATCAAGTAGAATCAAGCATTTAAGCGCAGAATGAAATTACCAACAAGAAATAGAACGATGCATAAATAGAAATTAAAAGAGTATAGGGATAAGAAGAGTATGTCCAATCCTTAGGGAAGTCTAAGCAAACATCGGCAGAACCTCCTCGAGAGAACCACTGACTAAGCTTGTCATCGATCCTCTTTTCGGCAGAATCTCCTTATACAATTCACTCTTCCTCACTTCCCTAAGTTTCTACACTTACCTAGGAACTAAAAACAAGCTAAATATGAATAAGCAGGTGAATGGGAGAGAAAAGAAGTGGAATGGAATGCCTCTGCCTCCAAAATTCGTCCATATATATAGGTTTTGTGGACCTGGCTGCTTTGGTCGCCTAGGCCACCAATTCCTTCATAAAATGGGCGCCTGGGCTAGCTAAAGTGAATTCTTGGAACTTGTTACTCGCCCAGGTGAGTAAAATAGGCATAGAATGGCCGCCTGGGCAAGCTTAAAAGCTTAGTGATGAAGAAATCCTTGGGCCTTGGTGCTTCTTGGGCTTGAAATGCTGTTGGGACTTCATTCTTTGCTTAGTTCACTCCCAGCTCTTGGTTTTCGCAAGCTTGATTCTTCTGTAACCTTTAAACCTAGCAAAATTAAATCATTCGATTGGACGAAATCTTTTCAAAATATGAAAGCATGACTTACCTTTATATAACCATCAATTAACTAGGTTTCTAGGGTTAACTTGTGAATAAATCAATTCAAAATAACAAATAAGTGCCATATTTGAATCCTATTTTTACTAAAATGTGGCACTTATCAACCACTACAAAACCCTCCATTGTTGTCGCCTAAGGATTGTCGTCGGTGTCAATGAAGAGGAACCATTTGTTCCCGGTGTCCTTGGTATCGAATCCGGACAACCTGCGTTGGGTTTGTTTTTAGATCTAATGAGTTTCATTTTCGATCTTAGATCTGGTGGTGGTTCTTATTTTTTTAATCCTAGATCTGATTATTTTGTTTTTCGCTTTCGATCTCAAATTTGATTATCTCTTTGTTTTCTATCTCAGATCTGAGATTTTTTCGATCGCAGATCTAGTGATGGTGCTTGATGTTCGGTGGTCAAAAAGAAGGAAGCTTTCTCTTCCTCCGTTGGGTGGTTTGGGGCCTTCAAAGAGAATGAAATGCTCACGACATTGCTATTCTCTTAGTGGTTCTCGAGCACCTTTGTGACCTTTTTCAAGCATCATTCTTCACCAATGTTCCTTCATGACATGTTTGTTTGATCTCGACAAAGGATTTGACGATCTGACACGTGAACTGTTGGCCACCTTTGATCATCCTCTATAATGAAAGCAACCTTTTGAATCCAACAAATAATGTGACAATCGGTTGAGTTGGACAAAAAAAATATTAATAATATTTTTAATTTGATATGGTGTGGGCACACCCATGATATCATAACCACCCATTTTAATCAGACTGTGGACATGACTTTCGCACCGTGTGAAATACCTTTACTTTCGCATGGTAGCATTCGTCTTGATTTTGATTTTTTGGCTAGTTTTGACGATGTAATACTGGGTTAGTAACATCTGATTCAAATATTAACTCAACTTGGGTTTGCTTCCAAGTCTTGTGCAATCCAAGTCGGGTTTTAAAACTATGATGAAAACTAGGTAATATTATTAGTAGTTCAGTGTTGTATGATGTTTCGCTGAGTAATAAAAACAACTTTTAGGTCAAGTAGTGTATATCATTTTAGTGAGTAATAAAATAATTGATTAATATGTTAAAATTAAGTGTGAATCGTTTAGATACTATTCTAATTCAATCTTTGACAAAATCAATTTTTAATCATGTGATTTAATGAATAATAAGTACATGAACACTTTTAACAGTATGGCCACAAGTCACTATCATTCCATATTTAAGAATATAGTTTTTTTTTGTCAGCTAAACAACAAAATATATTTATAAACTGGCACCAGGGGTACCAATCATGGGCGGACCCAAGTATAAGAGAAGGGGGCAAGTGCCCCCCTTAAATTTTCAGATGAAATTACTAAGGTGCCTTCATTGAGATCAACTCTATCCGCCAAGAATTTGTTCGTGGAGAGGCCTATTCTGAATCAAATCACGGAATTTTGCAATGAATTGAAGAAATTGGCAATAAGAGCTAAGGAGAGAGAGAATGCTGAAATTTGAGCCCAAAAGAGAGTGAAGAGGTTGTGGAGAAGACCCCTTGTTCTGTTCAAGCTTTGGCTGAGTCCGATAAAAAAGAGAAAGAAAGGAAGTCATTGCTTGAAGTGAGTAAGACTGAGAGATTGGAGGGGATGAGTGTTAAAGGGAAACAACAGAGAAATAAGTAAGCATATTCTTCTCCCTCTGAGCCCAAGTAATCTATGGTCCCTATTAGAAATTCTAGGAATTAGATGGAGAATACAAAAACCGTAGGATATTTAGGGCTGACAATTTTTTTTTCATTTTCATTTACAAAAATTTCACATATTGTTAATGATATGTATATAAAAACACTTAAAACAACTTTTATTATTGAATTAAAAGTGAAAATAAAAAATCGAAATATGTTTCAAAATAAAAGATCCTTTGGGACTAAAATTTTCAATTGTACTTAAACTATAACTGCAAAAAGACACTTTTGTATACTGTGCTTTGGTGGTACTTACAAGCAACTGCATAAAAAAGTATGAAACATGTGATTTAATTGTGGTTGCAGTTGAAGTGCAGTCACCAAAATTTTGGAAATGTGTGTTTTGATTGGTGTACGTGTGTCCTTCCAGAGTAATGCAAAGTTGCTACTATGACTTCTCAATAATTTGATGGAAAAACATCAATTTACAAGTGTAGAAACACCACACTAAACACATTAGAAAATTGCAAGTAAATGTGGTCCACAGAAAATTATAAGTTGCAATTGTTGTCATGATGGGGTTGAGTTATTTGGGTTGTAATTGCTTTTGGGGACTTAAATTTAAATTTATGCTTCTCAACAGTCTCCAATTCTAGTGTTGAAACAAAAACTGTTTTTTATCAATCGTATAACTGTGTTTATCAGTTTGATGCTTTTATTTATAATGATTAGCATACTTAGAACAATGATAAACAATGCCAAGTGATATCGCAATGTTGATAAAAATTCAAAAGTCAAAACACTATAGTGGTAATCAATGCTTACAACTCTCATAAATAATGTTGAAATTATGATGGAATTTGAAATGATTGTTCTGCTTTATATTAAAAAAAATATTTGAAAGTATTGATAGTAAGACAATTATGATAATATTTCAAAAAATAAGGCTAGAAGAATGACATTGTAATTATTTTTATTGTAATATATTTTTGTTATTAAAATATATGTATTTGAACTTATTGAGTGTCCCTTTCATTAATTTCCTGGATCCAACACTATTTGAATTTATTGAGTACCCCTTTTCATTAATTTCCTGGATCTGCCACTGGTACCAACCCATGTACCACATAGTGTGAGAAATTGTCTCTCTTCCACGATGGAAACAGTGAGAAATGGACATGAATCATTTAATGCACATTGCACAAAATAATAAACAGCCATTCACAATGCAAAGTGAAACAACCGCTTCTACTTTGCTTTTATTTCGTATTTATTTTATAAAATTACGGGGGTTTTTTTTTCTTCGACAAATAGCAAGAGTAAAGGTCCAAATGAATTTTCGTTTGATTTTGAAAACGATTTTAGAAATCATAAAAGTTTACGCGTTCTTTAAATGACGTAGTTCATGACGTTCACATATTCATACCATACAGTCCATGATTATAAGTTCACAGTCCAATACATAACAGACCATAATACAGATCAAAGAAGTAGAGATCATCAACAAGCAGAGAATCATCACAAAATCTTCATCAAATCTTCTTGTACCATGTCCATATCACTGTTTCTCTGCTCGCCCAAATAATTTGGGGTCATCACAGGTGTCAACCACCAGACACAAAATAGGGTAAGTCATGATAAACAAAATTTAAATATAAACAAACATAATAACTATACGTAATTGGTTATATAATACAGAGAAAACGTTTACTAAAATTTAATTATCCCCATTTACTCAACACATATATCA
>PYAF01001178.1:19270-29853 GCA_007407185.1 Glycine tomentella
AAGAAAAATTCTCTGAGCAGATGTAGCTTGTATTGCCTTTTCCTAGAGATTTCTAGGCTTTAATAAATCATAAATCTTTCACCAAAAAGCAAAAAAATTCTTGGAAATGTGTACATGAAAATATCACATTTCTCATGTTTTGTACAAATTTTGCAAAAACATTCCTTGAAATGGTTGATTCCCAAGAATATAAATGATTTATATTTGTATTGCTTCTTATTCCCGCAGTGAAAGATGGGTAATTCATATTCTCATGAGAATAGAAGTTATTTTCTACAATACTTACCTATCTCCACTTCATTCTTCCACATTCCTTTTTTTTTTATTTTAATTTTTTAATTTTTTTCTTCTGAAATTATTAATATCAAACAAACATGTTCATAAGAATAATTCTTAGGCATAATATCATTGGGGATGAGATTCTTGGGAATACAATTTTATACTTTCAAACAAATATCCCCTTGGGTTAAACATGATTTTAGTCCTTATAATGTTTGCTTTGAGACCCTGAATAAAATTATCTCATTTTGGTCCCTCATTTTTTAAAATCTGTGATCCTTGTCCTTCACAAAAATTCTTTTCTTTTTGGTCACTCGTATATGGAAATAGGGACCACACATGACACATTTTCATAGATAAAAGACCAAAAGAAAATGATTTTATTGGGACTAAAACCAAAAATTGTCTTATTTTACAAGGATTAAAACCATATTTAACCCTAAAATCAAATCTACGTACCCCATTGCCCAGAGGCTCCTCGCTATGCTAAGGTAAGGGGGAGGGATATTATACACAACCTTACCCTTGCATATGCAAAAGGGTTTTCATATTCGAACCCATGACCAACAAATAACCAAGGTACAACTTTACCGTTGTGCCAGAATTCGCCCTCAACCCTAAAATCAAATATAAAATATATTTAAAGTATACTTGATGTTAACCTTAAAAACACGCTAATGGAGGAGGAATCAAATTCAAAACCGGACAGGATGCGCCCTATATCTTCATATGTACCTGCTCGAGGCATTCCTTGAATTAAAATCTGACAAAATCATGCACTGTTAGATGCATCAGTGGTTAATAGAAGCATAACACTAATAAAATCTTTTATGGGATTCACACCACAATCTTAGTCCTTCCATAGTGAAAATCTAATTAATCTGCTGATTTATATATAATGCATTCAATAAGTCATGCATAAATAAACTTAAACAATTTGATATTGCAACCTCACTACTATGTTGTTCTAACAAATGTACTCAGACTTGGAAGGTTATGAATTTAAAATTAGAACCTTAGAAAAGCTCTTGCCAGTTGCCACACAACCATTGCAGCAATTACCAGACACTTTTATTAGCAAAGAATTTTCTAAAATCATGTAATGCAAGGCATACCAAAAGTGGGATTCTAAAATGACATGTTTTATGATGCAGCCAAGTACAATAACACGAGAATGCATAAGAATGCAATGCCTTAAATAGCTTGGTCCTGACAATAACATTGACAACTTCCAAAATCTGAAGGGGAGAAATTTTTGGTTTAGATGGTACATGTTTATGATTTTTAGACATTCATGAATTATTCTGATTTTCCTGTTGTTGCACACATTCAACAAAATTACTTAGATTCTTTTTTGTTATCCTTGGTATTTTAATCTCAAAGAATTCTTGTAAAATGTGCACAATAAACATTCCTTAATTATATAATTCAACAAAATGATTAAAAGTTCTAAATTTTCCATTTATCGAGGGAAAAATAATTAATAAAAAAAACAATGCTCCACATCTTAAGAATTAAAGTAATAAAAGTAGGTCTTCCTTAATAGATTAAATTTTTTAAGATTTTTACCTCCAAATCAGTGTGATCACTATTTATAAATCAAGCTATAACAATCTTATAGTTCTGGGGAAAAACTGTATTACATCATGATCCCTATTTTACTAGATCAAAATTTTCTAAATACTTCTGAGTTCTGAGTTTAATGCCTATGCACTGATGGTGTAAAACAATTTTACATTGTCATTCAATCATAAATCACCATTTGAATTACTTTAAGATAATTATTTTAAAAGTCAACAAACTTACCATACATAGTGGGTTGTGATTGGATGGCTAAGTAAAACTTTTTACATAATCAATGTATAACCCTTTTTCTCTAGTTCTATATATAAGCTTTGTAAAAACAATTAGTTCCAAGTTGATATAAATTTCTAAATGCGTTGTAATAAATTTGATAGAAACTTTTGAAACCTAGGCTTTGATTAATAGGCTTCTTAGAATTTCAATATTTGGTTATTTCAATCATATGACAAACCATCAAATTGATAACCGAAGATAGGTAAGAATCTGTACTGACAGTTTTTCCGTCATACGGTTTTACTTGGTCCCATTGGTGACGATTAACCTGATATCAATAAAAAGAAACAAAATATCAAACATTTGCCAATTCAAAACAAATAAAAAAACTATTAGTTTTTTTTGCAACAGATATATATGTAGAGCAGCATACCCTGTCCAATTTGTACAAGCGATCCTTCCTTAAAATCACTCTTATAGCATTGTCAAAGGAATCACGAGTAGGGAATTGCAACAACCTGATAATACCCAAGACTTTCATATAAATGATATCTTCAGGTATACAGTCTAAGAAGAGACACATTTAGTCAAATACAATGATGACCACTTTCAGGATGTTAGCTATGCTAGATTACATGGGGAGAGTCATGCAGAAGAGCTGAGAGACTATAACGGAATGCTGATGTGGCAATTGAGGAAGAAAGAGAGGGGAAATAAGCTAGAATAAAAAGGGGGAGAAAGAAGGAAAGAAAAAGGCAATAATTGGATGAGGATTGAGAAGGAAGATGAGCAGACCCTCAAAAGGCTAATCTCTATCTGTTCGCTTTTCCTGTATTATGATTCTACCTATGCAGTTGGGATTATTTCCACTTATCTTTAATGAGATACATGGACTTCGATCACAGGATGATTATAATAAAATCTAACATTCCATATGTTGGAACCTAGCCTGCCCTAATTACAGCCTCAAAGTAGTGTTTAGTCTCACATCAACTAGAGATATGACTTAAATAGAGATTATATATATTGGGCAGTCCTCACCTTAAAAGTCAGTTTTGTAGTGTTGAGTTAAGCCCTAAGTTCAAATTCTAAGACCATCACATGTAACAAAAAAGTAAATATTGAAATTGACTTTCCCTTCAGTTCTCCCAAACATCTTCAGAAGTCAAGAAAAAGAAAATGGAAATCACTGTGATAGGCAAGAAATTCAACTGATTATTTTTCTATGCCGAAATACTAAAACTTTCACAATTCCCCAAAAGCAAGACCAAAGATGGAATACATTACGTTGAAACCGGGGAAAAGCTACGGTCATAATCCATTTTAACATCCTCCAGAGTCAAATTACACCCTTCAAGAAAGTTGATGATATCGGTTTTCAGCGCATGTTTACGAACACCAAGCAGATTACCATATATCAAACCTAATATGAAAGAAAGACAAAGGCAAACAGTCATTATATTGGATGGAAATTACTCAAACTAATAAAAGAACTATAAAGTGTTAAAAGGTATTATTAAAATTACATGGCTAGCAGTGAATGGTTTAGATATGTCAATTAACACCTTATTTTCAAAAATCCAAATGTATTTTAGTTGGCCAAATGTCACTTACATCAATGGTGTCCTGTATGCCAAATTCCTATAATTTCATGCATTTATTATTTTCAAATTCTCAAACCAGTAAACTAATTTGGCTTTAATTTTTAGCAATATACATGAATAGACATGAGGATTAAGCAAAAACTTAAAACACCAACAATAAAGATGATGATGATGATGATATGAAGGAGGAGGATTTAGCCTGGCATCCCACTTATTTGATAAATATTCAGCAACTTATTTGAAATTAACAATTAGAGAGATAGGGATGTGGTCAACCTCTCTCTCATTCTCTTATCTCCTCTGCCCCTCAACCCTCCCCTCCCCTCCCCCTTGTAAAGCTTAACATGATGAGCCTTACCCAGGATTCCAATAAACTTCATATAAATATATACATGGTGATTAGAAGGTTAATCTTTCATTTATTTTTACAAAACATTATACAACTCTCTTAATTCAAAAACAAAATACCCTCTCTTTTTCTCCTCCAAAATCAATCGATTAACATACACTTATATTCTTACAAGCATTATATAGCTCTTAATTTAAAAATTGTATCTTGTGTGCGTATGCAACTAAGTTAAATACTTGACCGATAGTAGTCTTAAGTCTCTTACCCGACTCATGCAGGATTGCCTCTTCTAGCGGATACCTATGAATCTCTACCAAAAAAAAAAAATTCCCCTACCCCGTTTCTCCTCTAAAACCATACTCCCAAACATATCCTAAATGTACCACTACCCTCTAAGAAACAAGGAACTTCATCCTCCAAATACTCTAATAGTAGTTGTAGTAGGTAGCAGTAAAACAATTGATATTTCATAAATGCTAATGCAACTTGAAGACCAACAGAAAACGGGAGAAATAAAAGGGGCTTATTTACTGTTTTAATCCCTGAATTTGAAGGGTGAGCTTTTTTTAGTCCATGAAATTTTAAAATATTTTTTTAGCCCCTGAATTTTGACAAATTACTTTTTTTAGTCACTAGCCTAATAAATTGACACTTTATGATGATTTTTGGCACTTTGTGGCAATTTTTTAGTATTTTACGATAGTTTTAAAATGCAAATCCAAGCAGCTAAAAAATAAAAAATAATTTAGGACAGCTAAAAACTACTACAAAGTGTATACCAGAGATAAAAAAAGCAATTTGTCAAAATTCATGGACCAAAAAAGCAGTTTTAAAATTTAGGGACTAAAAAAAGCACACCTCCCAAATTGAAGGACTAAAACAGTAATTATGCCACGGAGTACCTGAATGGTCAGTCTCAAAGAACGGAGGAGGAGGGGGTGTTGAATTCTGAGGTGGCTGTTCTGCCTCAGTGGAGAAGCACCTCAGCGGGAGGAGGCCATGGCTTTTCTGCACAAGTGCACAAACACTAGTGGTGGATCTCAATGCAGCCCTAACAACACCACTCATCTTCCGCAACAAACCTGCTATATTTCCAAATACAAATAATAATAATAATAATAATAATAATAATAATAATAATAATAATAATAATAATAATAATAATAATAATAATAATAATAATAAAATCACAACGACAATAAAGAATCAAAGATAGGGTCGTAGGCACCACACACCCTCTATAAATAAACGTCTTTTATAAGTGGAAATGCAGATTGCTGGCACTGTGAAAGCGAAAACGAAAATGGGTAGGGAAAAAGATGAGATTTTTGCCAAGTTTCTTACCTGTTTGGATTCTTCTAATTTGGTCGCCAGAGAGAAGAACGAAGAAGCAGTGCAGCGAGAAGGGCAAAACACAAGTTTTCAGGGAAGCGGAGTTAGTCAGCTATAGGCTTTTAGTTTTGGGTGCGAAATTGGCCCATCGCTATTCCAAACGGCCCACTTACATCTTATCTTCAAGTTTCTCCTCTTAACAAAATTGGTTTGCATAATAATAACTTGAAATGATCAATTCAAAATCAAAGAATTGATTGAGTGAAAAATTGATTTGGGATAAATTTTGGCATATTTAATTTCATGTTTATAATTAATTTTGAATTGAAATAACTTTGAGTAATTATTATTTTAAATTTAAAATTTGTATTGAGTTTTCACTCTAACTTGATTTTATAATTAAAAAAATCTAAATATAAATCACATTACTTCAAAATCAATTTTATAAAATCAATTTTATTTAAAATTAATTTTGTTAACACCCATCCAATACAATACCATGTCATTTATATTATTAGGAGTGTTTTTTTTTTTCTTTTTCCGGTTAAACAAGGAACTTAGTTATGTTGGAAAAAGATATTGTAGTCTTATGTTTCTTTCTCTCCATAAAACTTGTTTTTGTTTTCTTTATGAAATAGAGTTGATACTCCTTGCACCACTTATTATATAAGTTTCCCCTTGCTGATAAAAAAAATATCATTTTTGCTATTTCAAATAACTCAAGTAACTTTTTATTTTATTCCAACGATATTAAAAAAGTTTTTTATATAAATTGACTTTAAATTTATTTCATATTTTGATATTTTATTACTCATCTATATTTCAAGTTAATATTTTTTTTTTTGATTTTTTTCTAAAGTATTTTTAAATTAAATAATTTCTCTAAAAATATATGAAAATATAGAAAAATTAAATTAGTAACAATTTATTAAATACATATTTTTTTTTATAAAATTAGTGAGTTTCCTTAGACTTGCAAAAACATCCCAACTATGTTGGTATCCTTTTGCAAGACAAGAAAAACACACCAAATATCATTAAAAAGGGAGGAAAGCATGACAATTTCAATGGGGGGATCAAACCAAAATTCATTGACAAGGTCAAGAGAATCTATAAGCAGGAAAGGACACTCTATTGCAAACGTACTTGTTTCTAACAAAAGCCACATTAGTATCCCACCAACAAAACTTAGATCTATCTATGACTCCAAAATTAGCCAAAAGATCAGCACATGTGTTACCATCTCTATATGTGTGAAAAAAACAAAATAGAATTTTTTACAGACATATAAACAATTCACCCATCTTTTACAAATACTCAAAGGAACAATAGAAGGTTCCTTGGCAGTCACAACCACCGATTGGGAATCACACTCAATCCAAACTTTTTTCAATTCTTTTGGATGAAGAGCTCAAGTGCCAAAATAGAAGCTAAACATTCAGCAAACAAGGAATTTTGAACCCCCAACATAGGCCAAAATGTTAAGTCTGGCTATGTCCAAGTCGCATCGAACTATACCAAACAATTAAATCCCTAAGATTTTGATGTCAACAAAGTATAAATTTTATGTATTAACCTTGGATGGTTAAGCTACAGGTTCATATATCTCTATGAGATACAAACAAAAAAACACGAACAAAAAGGCCTTGGATGATAAGCAAAGTATCAATCATTGGACGATATTGCTTCAACGTCCAGACCTGAGAAGACAAGTGTCTTAGCACTTGGCTCATAGTATAAAAGTAATGGAACAATTACTCGATCCTCAAGTACTAAAGGCAATCACAAGAAAGTAACATCCACAAGCTCAGTAAGAAACACATGCCATAACGCACAAAAGATTAAATTGTCTTGTCTTGACATTCTTAACTCTTTTTGTCTTATGTTGTTAACGTTTCTTTCGATTTGTACACTGAAAGTCAGCTCTAAGTACTATGAGACACTAACAAACTATACTTCTTTGAAGATATGCTGCAGAAAGTGTTTGTGATTGCCAATCTCTCTCTGCACAGTAGCGACCTCATGTCAAGCGCTAAAACTATTAGACAATGGCTAGCTGGGATCTCTTAATGGATCAAAGCTCTGAAGTCTATATAAAGCCAGGAGACGTTCGTGTTAAGGCGAATTGTAAAATAAGGGAACACTTCACACTTAACCAAGAGGGGGGTGAATTGGTTAGCCTTGGTAAATTTAAAAATTTCTTTCTTAAACAAAAATCAGAGTAATCTTGCCCTTTGGATCTTTATCACAAATCAATCAAGAAACTTTATTCAAACTCAATCCAAGACTTGTAATGCCTCAACAAACAAATTAAACTACAATATTCACAATAAGAATTAACAAATATGCAGTAAATGAGAGAGCACAAGATTTATACTGGTTCACCTCAAACCCTATCAGGCTACATCCAGTTTCTTCTACTCAACACTAGAGTAGAGTTCCACTATATCAAAAATTTTCTTACAAGCAAAAATTACAAGTCTCTCTTTATCAACCCTAGATAAAGTTCAGAAGTCTAAAACCCTATTAGACCCTTAGAGACCAAAACCCACACTGAGAACACTACTCAGCTGTCCTTAGAGAAACACTATCTCTACACTTGCAAGAAAGTCAAATTACAATGGAACAAACACACAAAAAATACAAACAGAGGATTTACACCATCAAAGAGTAAGGAAAGAATTCACCTGATGATCCAAGAATCATATGCAAAGTGAAGAATAAACCAGGTTGAATGAATTACAATATGCAGAATCAATGCCCTTTCCTTAGACTTTGAAAAGATCTATCTTGCTTCACTAAATCTTAGTAACCCATAATGGTTTGAATGGAAGCAAGAACCTTAGAACCACAAAGAATGCCTCTATGACTTATTACAAAGCTCTCAGAATGTTTAGTGCTCAAAAAAACAATTTCTATTTCATTTTTTTTTATCATACAAGGCAAGGTTCTATTTATATAGAAAGCTGTAACAGAAATAATCGATTAAACCAGCTCCTGTAATCGATTAATTAGCAAATGTAATCGATTACATACGCTCCCGTAATCGATTAAAGTGTTCAAGATAAGTTCTGGGTTACAGCAACGGGTCATTTAATCGATTATCCCGATGTGTAATCGATTAAATCAGACTTTGTAAAATCCAGGTTTGTGAAGTGTAATCGATTACAAAATATGGTAATCGATTAAGACAAAAGATGTATAATCTATGAATGAACTATGTAATCGATTACAAGAAGTGGCAATCGATTAAGACAGAGTGATCTTAATTTCAAAATAGCTAAGTAATCAATTACAATCAAATGGTAATCGATTAAACCAGTCACTCATTTAAAACTGCATAAATGGAATAGTGAAATAATCGATTAAAAGGATGATATAATCAATTAATTTGTTCTTACTCATTTCCAGAAAATCTTAAGAACAATATAATCGATTATTTAAGTTTGGTAATCGATTAAAAAGACTTAGAACTATTTTTTCAAAAAGCTTGACTCATTTTTTAAGTTCCAAATCAATTGCTTAAGCTTTTATGATGTAATGCATGAATGATTATCAATGGTATGCATATAAGAACTTGGATCATCAGAAGGCTTCCTTTCCTTTTACATTTAATCACAATTTTGATCTTTAAGCCTTCAAGCCTTCAAGCATGTTGAAAGCCAAAACCTTTCCAAGACTTTACAAATCTTTAATCTTCAAGAGCTCCCCCTTAGTTCAACAATCTCCCAAATCAACAATCTCCCCCTTTTTGGCTTTAAACATGCCAAATTCGAAATTGAAAAGCAATGGGTCTTTGTGATTAAATGGAGAAGCTTCATACCATTTTACTGCATATGCTAAACACCTGAAAAATTTAAAATCCCTTGCAAGAACAAATGTTAAAAGCATCTGATTTTAATTCAGCAATCATTCATAACTTTTATTAGTTCATTGCAATCAAATTAAGCACAGAACTTCCCCTAACTTTTCCAAATGAAGCAACTGAAATTTCAGTTCAAAAATGACACAAAAAACAGGGGCAAACAGAGCAATATGCAGAGCATGTTGATTTTCAATTATTCTCCCCCTATTTGGCTTTTTAAAGACAAAAATGTAAAACACAGTGGATATGAACATAAACTGAAACATCATATAGCATTAATATTGGAAGAGAGGAGTACATCATAGGACTGATCATTGAAAATAAAAATAATACATGAAAACATAAAAAAAAACAAAGCAGCAGCCTAAAATTCCTCAGATTCATTATCCATCTTAAGAGAGGTTTCTATATCATCTAATCTTTCATTCAGCTCCCTAAAAGATCCTAAAACTTCAGCCTTAAAATCATGATGCATTTGAAGTAAACCATCCATTTTGGTCAGCATCAATGACTCAAATTGTGAATGAGTAGGCTGTTGAGAAGTGGCTTCCACAGGTGCAGAATCACCAGATTCTTCACTATCAGCTGCTTGCTCCTGTGGCTGAGGCATCTGAGGAGGCTGAGGAGGCTGTCCACCCATTACCTAGCCATCATCAGTCTTATGCAATCCAAGCTTTGTCAAGTGCTTTTCTTGGATGAGGCTGTTGGAGGAGTTGGTGTTGTCCACCACTTCATTTGACACATCAATGCCAAATGATCAATGAATCTTGAAACTAGAATAGGATAAGGGAAGGGAAAATTGACTAGCCTTTTGGACTTCATCATAATTTCTTGAAAAATAAGAACCCAGTTCATGAAGATGGAATTTGTGAGGCCATACATGAGTTGCAAGTCCTCATCTGTAGCCTGGGCATGATTGGTCGCCCTAGGAGTAAGAATGTAGGTGATCAGGTAATGGAGAAGCCTGTTTTCAGGTGCTATAGGACCAGTACTCAACCTATGTCTAATAGGATAGTTTGGGTCAATGAGGCACTCCCTATAAGTTCCTATTTTGCTGTAGCCACCAGGGGTTTCATCAAATTTTCTCTCTCCCTCATTGACAACCCCTGCTACAGACTCCCAAATCTCTGGTGTGATCACCATCTCTACCCCTTTTATTGTGGATTTGAAGTACCCTTGCATAGAACCTTTTCCACAAGTGTAAAAGACCCTAACAAGATCAGGGTAATAAGTACCCTTCATCTCCATGAATTTTTTCAGACCCTGGGTTTCTAATAAGGCAGGAAAAATGAATCCTTCATTGATGAACCACTCTAGGTTTATGTATTTGGGTGAGCAAATGGGTTTGGTGGCATTG